>JAIOKQ010000244.1:0-45162 GCA_020654165.1 Oryctes rhinoceros | reverse complement strand
TCCGCTATTATCTTGTTCATCTTGGCGAGCGTAGGGAGACTGTCCATACTATCTCCGCTGTCGCCCGTTTCAGCCGATAAGGTAGGAGTCGATCTCTCTCTGACGCGCGTCAGCGCCTTTACATTGCTCATGCGGCAATTGTACGGCGGTCTGAGTTTACTTAATGTAGTATGTATAACACTCGCGTGTTAATGCGTCACCCCTGGACAAGGCCAACGAGGTTTGGCGGTATCAATCTATCGCACTTCCGCAATGATTTACTAAAATTACTATTACACTATTGTCTCCATACACTCTGGGCAGATGACTCACCCAGCGATAAAAGGATGAACAACCGCAGTACCTGCTCCGCTGTTACCTTGTGACAAAGCACGATGTGTGTTGGTCGGGTCACTCGCTTACAGTCGGTTGCGTTGTTTCAGGAATTACGATCTTAGTTCAAATAAAATTCTTTTTAAAAAAGATACTTTATTCTCCTAAGTCGGAGGTTTCTACAACAAAGGTTAATGTAGAACTAAATTACAAAGTTAATTCATATAAAAAGCACGAACAAAATGCAACGCAAGATTCTTAGAATAGCGATACGCAGCAATAATATTATATTTGCAGTATATACGAGTGGCAACGTAACACCTCCCCGGTTAGCTTCAAAATTTAAATTCTTTAGTATTTGAATTTTGAGAGTTTTCCTCAGAGTTAACATGTTTTGTGAAACAAAGTGAATTTGGTTTCCTACCTTTTACAAATCTAACTATAATATACAATAAAATAATTATCAATATTATATACAATACAACTGTCCAAACACTAGGGTTATTACTTAGTCTTGGCGTTACAATTTCCATTTCTTCTTCTAATGCATTAAATTCTTTTAAAATTTTATTTGTCTTATCCAAATTAATACCTTCCAAATTTAAAGAATTAAATGTGATGTTTCCGTTGCTACTTTTATTTATTTCTATATTGTATTCAAGCTGAAGCGGTTCATATTGATTGGTTCTAACAAGCTGAGCGTTTTTAATTAATTTGCCCTTAATGCTAATATTACAATCTAAGGGGATGTGAATAATATTTGTATGTTCGATAATCTTGACCTGCCGATTATCGTTACAATGTAGTATTATTCTATTTGGGCTCGGTGACACAACAATCCAGTTATTATTTTTAATTTTCTGCGTTTTAACATCATTCACATTTATTGAAATTTGTTTACAATTTTGATATTCATTTGTTAACATAATTATCTGTATTTCACATGGACTTTCCTGAGATATAGGGAATAGTTCTACGTTATTACATAAAAATTTGTTTGGGAGAATTTCTTTACAGTTTTCGTTTAAACTACTATAATATTGTCCCTTATACAATACATAGAGTGTGGTTGGTATTATAAATTTCCTGACGTTATTGATTGGTATCGGTAGTGAATACAAATGATATAAATCGTAGATATGCTTGTCTACTAGTGGCACTTCTAATAGAAAGACAATTGTGGAATTTTGTTGGTAAGCCTTGATGTCTATGAGAGATTTTAACTCCATTATATATGCTGTTGTTGGATTTGAAAGTCGGTGATCGCTGAGAAATCTTTTAATAGTAAATGCGGTTCTATAATGGAAGGATGCATAACGTTTATTCTAGAAAATACGAGGGCAATTCTAACTTCTGATAAGGTTCTAACGATCATGGAAAAACTATTTGTTAGTTGTGAATAGATGACCGATTGCAGAACTATATCGTATCGATTTGTATGTTTTTGAGATTCCGTTATAAATTTTGCTATTTGGAGGATTCTGCTTTCCATTATGATTTGATTATGTTTCGGGTTGGTTATCGTATCGTTGAATGATTTCATCGCGCTTCCTGCTAGTTATATATATTTCTTCAATACATTGGCATTATTCCTTTGTCCCTGTTGTTGATCTTGAATTTGTTGATTTATTCTTTCAGCATCTTCCTGATCCATGTTCCCACGAACAAAATGCAACGCAAGATTCTTAGAATAGCGATACTATATTTGCAGTATATACGAGTGGCAACGTAACACATGTTTGCTTACTTACTGAAGCGATGCCTCACCCTCTGTTACTATGCACGTTAATTATAGCTTAGCAACGGGAAGCTCACGGAAAGCACGTCCTCTCGCTACCACGATCGGACGAGAACTGCGCACAGAAGAAGGAACTGGCGGCTACTGAGCGTACTATACATTCGATGAAGCAGTTGCTCGACACGCATGATCAACAACTTGACAAAGTTATACCTCTTGAAGCGAAACAAAAATCTGAAATCACTAGTGCGATCAAAACAGTAAACGACAACGATCTAGTGCTGAAGCAGCTGTTGCAAGCGTTGGAAGCAAAATTAGAGAAACAAATTAAAAAGCTGGAGAGTAAATTGCATACGACGTCATGAGTAAAACAAAGCGAGATGTAGTGACGGAACTACATAAGCCGGTTAGGCGAAATTTTAAAAGACGTCGTAATCATTAAGGGTTTGGATGATCTATGGCAGGCGGACTTGGCTGACTTTAAACAGTATGCCCGTGAAAATCGTGGCCATAAATATGTTTTAGTAGTTATCGATTCATTTTCCAAATAGCTTTGAACGGAACCACTTAACACGTTGGCTGCCGCGTGGCACAGCTTATGTGCCTCACGAATTTGGGCCTTACTATGACCATGGCACAACTCCTGTGCCACGGCTTGTTAATTTACTTTAGGATGTGTGGCTCCGCGTTCGTGCCTCAACTACTAGAAATGTGAATGGGAACCATTTGTGGTCGGCCTGGGCGGTCCAAAACTGCGTTTGCCCCACGAAAAAAATTTCCTATTTTTCTGAAATTTTAGAAAAATTAAAAATACCATTAGGTGATACAGATTTATTAATCTAACTGTTTACATAATTAAATTGAAGAACATACTTAAAGTTATGGTGCATACCCAGGTCGAGCGAGGTGTTTTATTCTGAGCGTCCTTTCGGCCGAATGCTTCCACTTTTTGTTCATAGCAAACCACACATCGACGTCTTTTACCTGTGTTTTCTAATTTGTGCGATTGCTCTTTATATTGCTCTTCATTTGAAATACCGGGAAAGTTGTCTGGTTAATTTTTTAGGATTCCTTCTACAGTTTCTTCCTTGAATTGGATAATAGAAATTTTTCTCTGCGTTACTTGGGAATAAATAATGTGGGCATTTACGATTACGGTACCTAGCATCAACTCAAATGCTAGTTTCCGATACCATTTTACTCCTCTGCGTAAGCAGTGATTATAAGCTTTTTGTTGGTCAGATAGATCTATAAATGCCTTGCAATTGTTATAAACTATAACAACGTCTGGTTTTTCTTTCTGTTTTCCGCGTTTGGTAGTAACCAAAATTGTTGTATTCAAGTGCTTTGTTGTAAGCATTAACACATCACGGTTGTCTTTCCATTTTAGATGACAATTTCAGGTTCACAAAATTTCCCAAATGTCTCACCTTTTCTAAGTTTCGTTTCTTCTATCTCTTTACAATTATGTCTTTTCTTCCTACGAAGAGTACCTACCAAGCGTGTATTTCGTTTCAGTAGTTCAGCAGCCAAAATAACAATTGTGTAGTAATTATCTACATAAAGAGTCCTTCCCTCATCAAGCAAACAATCCATAAGTTTTATCACAACTTGTGAAGGCACAGATAAAGTGTTATTTGACTGTAATTTACCGCAGTAAACGTTAAGGTTATAGGTATATCCTCCTTTTATGTATAACTTGAATAATTTGATACCAAACTTGTGTCGTTTGTTCTTGATGTACTGCTTGAAACTTAGTCTTCCGCGAAAAGGAACGAGGGTTTCATCTATACAGACGTCTTGATCTGGAACTATTACTCCACGGAATCCGTTTATTAGAAAATCCAGCAGCTGTTGCAGCTTTTTCATTCTGTCAGTGTTTTCTAAGTTCTCATTGTTACTAAAGTGTATCATACGCAGCAACAATTCGAACCTATTCCTTGACATATATTTTCTCACATCCAAAGCAAAATAGCAAGAAATTGTTCAATTTCATCTGAAGTTGTATCTACCCAAGTCATTACACGGGATCTGGGAAGTGTTGTCTTTTGCTTCACTTAACTGGCATATCTATTAGTTTCCGTGACGATGTGAGAAACTATTTCATCTGTTATAAATAATTTGAAAAAGTCGTACGGCTTCTTACAAATATACTGTTCAAGAATGGTATCTTTTATGCCAGGGCTCCCTTCAGAAAAGTGAAAATTCTGAAGTTGAGAATTTTCACTGATGGGTTTCCAAGAAAACTGTTCCTCATTTACGTCTCCATTTTGCTCATCATCATCATCGGCGTCAGCTACATAGTCAAGCACGACGCTTTCTATTGTTGCATTGATTTTATCTGGTACATCTGCTGAAGAAATTTCTAAAATAGATGCAAAGCATTACATTTTTGACTTTCATAGGCCTAAGATAACTACTAACCTGCTAATAAATTTGGAACACCTTCATTTCTTTTTCCTGTATTACCTGTAGGTACAAAATCTTGATGAGGTTTTCTCTCCAAAAGAAACGAAGCTGACGTACTAGGAAGGTTTATATTTTCACTTCTTTTTCGTTTGTTTGAATTTTTAACATCGGATTCACTAAAGCTATCCTCAGAATCGCTAGAATCTGGAATATAATCGTCAGAGGAAGCATCGCCTTGAAAAGGTTCCTGTTCATCTTCTGATAATAGTTCGTCCCACAACCGCTGTAACTCTTTTTGATTTTTCTCGTAACTACCCATTTACACAGTAACCACGCACAAATTATACAGTATACTTGAGCATCCAGATGGTACTGAAAATGCTGCTAAAGTAAATACTGCTTACAGACAATATAACGCTATGATTCACAGCGCAGGCACGGACAGGTCTCAACCTGTAGGCTTGTGTAGCTACAGTTGCAACAAGAAATCTGAGGCACATTATATGTGCCTCGCGGCCTTGGCCATGGAAATTGTCCTTGGGGGAACGTGGCACAGACGTTGTGCCTCAAAACAAACTTGAAATTTTTCAAAATTGGAAGATGCAAACGAACCAAAAAACTAGGTATGTGCTGTCGTCGGCACAAGCACTTAAAAAAACGAAAAAAATTGGTGCGGCCCCAGAGACCCCATTTTAGCCTTCTCATGGCGGCAGTCAACGTGTTAAAGCTAAAAATGCCAACGAAGTGAAGTAAATGCTATGGTGAAAATTTGCTAAAAGAAAAATTATATATGGAATTTAGTTTCAACGGGAGTTACAACTGGACGAAGACATTGGATGATATTACCCGAAAATACAATGAAACGAAACATAGGACTATTGGTACGAAACCGAAAGACGTAACATCCGACAAAGAATCTTCATTTTTGGCGTCCGTTTATAATCAGCTGAAAGTTGCTGGAGGACAAAAATTTTCGCTAAATGATGTCGTCCGGATAAGCAAGTACAAAGCTGTGTCTGATAAGACCTTTACGCCAAATTGGACGACCGAATTGTTTTAAATTAGCAAACTTCAGCTCACTAATCCAACAACTTATTTATTAGAAGATATGGCTGGAAGACCTATACTCCGTAGCTTTTATGAGCAAGAATTACAAAAAGCTAAACATAAGGATGTGTATCTGGTTGAGAAAATTATCGGAAAGAGGGGAAAACAGATGCTGGTGAAGTGGCTAGGACTGCCTAGCGAGCAAAACAGTTGGATAAATTCTAGTAATGTTGTTTAGTGTATATATGTACTTGCTTAACCTTAAACTATCTTCTAAGAATAAGAGATTTGGTGTTACTTGATTTTTTACTTAAAATAAACAAATGTTACAACGCAAGTCGAAAATAACATAGTTATTGAAAATGGAAGAATTAAATTTTTCCTATATGTTCTTGATATCCGGTTATACAGTTTTCGATGTTACTTCCATATGATTCTAATGGATATCCAATCACTAATTCATCCAAGATCTAGCAGATAGTCATTTTATTACATCCATTGCGGTGTAGTCTCAAGAATCAATGTAAAATTCAACCTCCTGCACTACTGCTGAAGCGCTGAAATAAAACAATACATTGCTACCTTTTAACGTTGTTTCTGATAGAAAATCATTGCTTTGACAAGGCTTAGTGTAGTAATGTAACGATACAATTCCACTTACCCATCTTGCGGCTGGCGAATAAGAGTTGATATAAGGTCTTTATGTCCTTGTTATTGTTCGCAGATCCGACTAAGGCATTAGACAACTAATTTTCCATATTGTACTTTTCAAAGTGTAACAAAATTTACAACAGCAAACTAATATCTACTTAGCTTTAAAAAGTGTATGTAAATAGAAAAATACTATGTATTTACAAGCAACGAGTAAAAGAGAGAGTACTTTTACCGTTTAATGTTTAATGGATAGACAGAGGAGAGTGTGCTTTAGTGGATACAGTGATGACCCCAAGCGAAAGCATGAATACCATCTTCACGAATGTACCGTTTATCGTCGTGTGAAGACAAAGCCAGTTTATTCTGGGTAATGCTTATAAATTGTATGCTTTTTACTTCTAAAGAGATTTTGTTTCCTATAAATTAATTCTTTCCCCAGTAAACATTTTTTATAATCTTCGAAAGTAATCGCATTTTCAACTACACTTTTTTTATGCATTTAATTCTTTTAGTCAGTCTACCGTCTGCCTTATTGCAATACATATTTGATCTAAGTCCAATAAAAGCACTTTGAATTTTACCCGAATTTTCGTCTTTAAAAAGGCCTAATACAGCCTTGTTTTTGAGTGCTATACCGTATGGATAACTTTCGCAAAAGTTAGATGTATCAAACTTACCTTGATTGTTTTTTATATCGCAGTAAATGTCTTCAGAATATATTTTGATAATAAAACTGTCCGTGTCCATGTAACATAAATTAATCCTGTCTTGATAAGTTGTTTGTAAGAAATAATAAAAATCATACATCAGTGTTTTTGACAATTCCAAAACCGAGAAACCAATGTAAATAGGTTTATTATAAACTACACTTAATCCTTGCATTTGAACTGCCACTAAATTTTGATTGAAAATTGAAATATTTTTAAAGTTTGGTTTAGCGATAAATGTTTCAGCGCCTTTTTTGTGGTGTAAATCTTCCCAATGAGTTATGAGTTTTATGTTAACATGTTTGTCTACATTCCCCAGTTTTCCAATATATTGCATTGTTCATCAATTTGTAAAAGTCTTTTTCAAAAGCGGTAGTCGCTTCTTGTCGAAGTCTAGTATTTAGATCTATATACTTTTGTAACCAGGCGAATTGATTAAACTGTAAAATTCGATGAATTCGTACAATCTTGAGAGCATGTTGAAGAGCTTGTTTTAAACTCCTAGAATGAAGTACATAATGTTTTTTGTCTAATAGATGGGCGATCAATTTCGCATTGTTAAATTTTGAGGTGGGCGGAACTCTATTTTCTGGAAGTAAAGGCAAATCGTTATGTTTATCATGTAAGTCATATGGATATTCTACATCAACTTCTAAAAAGTACCCAATGTCCGAATTGTTATGTATGGATAGCATATTAAAATTTTGAATTTCACCATCAGAAAGCCACCGAAAACCGCCGAATGGTAAATATTGTGACATTGACCACCTATAGAGGTTATTTCCATCCCAATACATTAAATAAGAAGATGGTTTGTTTACATTATAATTTTGCATATATTTGTTATTTGCTTGAGCGTAACGGAGTGAACACTGACTAATTCATCCTCTAATATTTTTCTTAATAAAATGGTGCATATCAATATCAGTTATTAACTCCAATTTTATTTTTGTATATTTCAACATAGCGTCCCAAGTCAGACCTGGACTAGTATAATGGTGAGCTGGATCCAACTTATTTTTTCATGCAAACTTTGCGAAAATTTTCAAAGATATCGGTCAACAACAAAACATGTGTTTCTAAATATAAATTTGAATAGTCCATCAGAGTTTTGCAAGCAAATGTTTTCCACACGCTCTGTGCATGAAGATAATCTGCATTACTGAGGTGGGTATTTGTTAATGAATCGAAAAATTATTCTTGCGATATGATATGGAAAAACGCCTTTCTTACAAATACGTTTGAATTGATCATCATCTTGAAAATATTCTCTAGTATGTACAAAATTTTCGGCAGCTAGGTTGGTTGCTAATTTATCGAGGGAGCACGATATAAATCGGTGACTATCAAGAAATCTTAATTTTAGATAGACAGACTTCTCTCGTTTACTTTCTGAGTCAACAAATTTATCTACTAAAACGTGTTTGGTTAACGCAATATATTTTTCTTTATTAAATGGTATAATATCAATATTCCCATTATCATATGACAATTCTTTAACAAATAAATGTAAATAGTATCCGCTTAAATTATGGAAAAATATTGGTAAAAAGTTTTGGACTTTATAATTTAAATTACAATTGGAATAACTTGCTCCTCTGAACTGACCTGTTAAATGACAATGATCTAACATTTTTGTATTTTTTTCATCAAACTCTAATTCACAAATATGACAAACTTCTGCATTATTAAAGAGTTTCTGTTCCTCCATACTTAGAGGATTTAATGGCTTCACAAGTTTAGGTAATTATGATACATCCACTCTGCATCTTCTACTAAACGCGATATAAAGACCTTAGTACAATTTAAACTGGAGTAACTTACATATTTATTGAGACTTTGATCGAATGAACAAACAACTTTATATGCAAAACTATATGGTACATGCATATGTGCAGTGACGGAAAAAAGAAGATTCTGAACTAGGCTGGCAGTTTGGTATGGGTTGTAAAAGACATTCAAAATCAGCATAAATTACGAAAGGAACAGTTAATTTTCTTTCATAGTTATCGAATTTTAAAATGTTCGACGGATACATGTTACCTCTTTTATCCATTTTTAATTCGGTCGAGGGTAGAATTCTACATATTTTATTCCAATCTTCTGTTGCATGTCTCTCTAAGGCTTGTTGAGATGAAAACTTAAATAAACAACCCTCACATAGATAAATTTGATGACCATGAGTAGACATCTGCTAGAGACTAATCTTGATAAATTTTTAATTAAAACAAAGTGTGATCTTAGATTCTGTTCTAAATACAGCAAATTAATACGAGTTTCTTTCTTTAATTTGGTGAAATAAAGTGGTCCCACCACTTCAGATAATTTTGTACTTGTATTTTCTGTTAGTCCATATAGGTTTATACTTAGATTATTTAGTTTTTCTATTTTTGGTAAATCTTTAATTTTAACCGGAAATTGAATACCGGTAAGATTTAAAACAGTAGCATAATGTGGATAAGATGATATTCTGTCACCATGCGCAGTAGCTGGATAGAGCCCAGCTACTAGCGCTCGCACAAGACTGGTATTATCATTACATCGAATATTAATACACGCTTTTTTCGATTCTATACATCGAGGAAGTTTTATATAAGATGACCCTGTTAGCGGTTTGTAAGTATTTAAATGAATCTCCATTAAACTCCTCCAAGTGATATTCATTCACGGTTTCAGAATACCTTTTTGGTAGAAAAACTCGATACTCTTCGAGTTCTAAAAGCACTGACTTCCCAAATTTGGTAGTAATTCTTCTTGCATATAGAATTTTATATGCTTTGTTCAGTTCTAGATTTACTAGCTTCACAGATTCTTTGACGAAACTTGTGGAAACACTATTTAAATCCTCCATTTTCAACGATCTATGTTGTTTTGAATTTGTTGACCTTTCCATCATTCGTTTATATTACAAAAAAAAAAATAGAAAAAATATAAAAAATAGTAGACAAATATATTTTTATATGTAAACAACTGTCCGCAATGCAGTTTGCTTTTAATATTGTTACATGTATGACAAACAAGTGGCGGACGTGTATCCTTGACACGAAATTTACTGTTTTGAACATATTCTCAATAATTGTTAATATCGAACAGACAGTTTATCGCTACTAATATGTTTATTTATTTATTAAGTGGCGACTATGTATACGGTAACGTTTATGTGTATGGTCAATTATCAATTTTTACAGTTTGTCTCTAACAAACAAGTGGTAGACGTTTACCTTTGAAATGAATAATTTTTGAAATGTGCAAACAATTCTGTTTACCTTACATTTGAAATCTTGTACTTATCACATACATATTTGTTATTAAAACTAATCTACTAACGCGAGATCATAATTTAGTATAATGAAGGGTATGAAATAAAAGACACAAATTTTTGTTATTACATATTATTTAAGTATACTTATGTAAAGATACATCATTCTCCAATCTATTTAAATGAAAACATAATATTTCACCAACACAATCAATGTGCTCTGAAATTTTTTCTAATTTCAAAAATAATAAGTTTTCAACAATTTTTTCTATACTTATGTTATCACTATTCTGTATAATCATATTTAACAATGAACTGTAGTACGATGCAAAATTCAGTTGTTGCAATCTCTGTAATCTATTTGTTATGGTATTTAAAACTTTTATTAATATAGTGACAGCCGACTTATCCAGTATCAGTTCCGTATCACGACCATAGATTCGAATCGTGGGTTGCATTTTTGATTTCACTACTTCATAAGAATATTTCAATTTAAATAGATCTGCTATTTCCACTACTTCATCACTATTTTCTGCTCGACAATAATTACAATACAATATATCGTTACTCACATGAAGCTTAATTTTCTCTTCACATTTCAAAAATTTCTCCCACTCGTGGTTTGTAAAACTTGCATTTTGACCTCTTTTGCTCCGCCTTGATAGTTTGACTATTGGTTAATACCACCTAGCGGGACTTAAACCAGTTGATATAACATAAGTATGACTCGATGGATACTGCACTTCCTTAATCAAGCTCAATTCGTTTTTAATATCTTCTTCATACCTATTCAACATTTCGTCCACCAGATTAGTTAACGATGCCGGCGTTGAGTCACATTCGTACTCAGAACTTGTAACAAAACTGTAGACGAACAAAAATCCGGCAAGCATAAGAGACTCTCCCTCTCCTATATATCGAACGTTAACATATAATATATTGAACATTAGTTCAATTAAAAATTTTGGAGACTAGAAAATTGAAAAAGCACATCCTCTACATTTATTCTAGATGCATTTTAAACGAACGTCCTGTATATTAAAATGTTCGGGTGTACGTTATGAGGACGCTCAGTACATTAATATGCTCGGATGACCTTTAGAAGAACGCCCTGTATGTTAAAATTCTCGGGTGTATTTTAAAAGAAGGTCCTGTATATTAAAATGCTCAGGTGCACTTTAAAAGGACGGTCTGAATGTTAAAATTCGCAGGTGCACTTTAAAAGAACACCCTCCATATTAAAAAGCTCAGGGGTACTTTAAAAGAACGCTTATCATCAACAGAAAACTACCAAGGACAAACAAGCTGATTTGCATTCAAAAGAACAGACTGTATATCAAAGTGCTCGAATGTAGTTTAAAAAGAACTTGCTCTACAGTCAAACTGTCGAGCGTACATTAAAAAAAACAGCCTGTACATTAAACTGTTAAGTGCACATTTAAAAGAACAGCCTGTATATTAAACTAAGTGCACTTTGAAATTAACATCCTGTATGTTAAAACTAACAAGCAAACTAAAAAAATCTGAGAATACGCGCGCCACTTGCACCGCTCTCTAGCTTCCTCGGTGAGCGCTTCGTGAACTACAAAATGGAGGGTAAAACGCCGCGTCTACCGGCGCTAGAAGAATTTGGGTGGACTCCCAGAGTCCCTCTACTCATTGTTTATAATGTATCATATTTCGGAAGTATATCATAGTCTTGTCCCCGGTAAATTGTTGGTAATAGTCTGGCGTGATAGCGTCCAGATTTGCCCGGAGTTCCCTATTGAAGCTAGTGACTCTGTCATGAAGTAAATAGGGGGCGGTTTTTGTTGCTTATGGGGGTAGCTGTTGCAGATGTTGTCGGCATGTCAGGTTTCTGCCCATTGCTTTGTACAGTCGCTATTGGCTGGTCCGTTTCCATGTCAACCAAGCCGTACCTGTTTACTAGCTCCACGTTGAAAAGATCGTCTAATTTTTTCGGATGTCTCCCGTGGGGACGATTGCTTACCACCTCTCTAGTTGGGGATTTTGGAATCACGGGATTTCGCGAACCTCGTTTTGTCCCGTCCTCGTCCCGTCGTCGTCCACGATGGTGGAGATCGGCTGGTATCGCTTCTTGAGGCTCCTGGTCAATCTCCAGATCGACCCGTCGGTGATGTTGATCCTCTGGAGCCTCCTCGCGTAGACCTCATTGACGTGCGCCCTGATAGATGACCTGATGACGTTGGTCATCTCGCGCGCCGTCCTCCTGTGGCCGTCGTCCAGGGTTGCCTGGAACATCTTTCTGAACCTGTTCCGCTGACTGATCAGCTTCTTGATGTCCCACGGCAGCTCCAGCTGTCTTCTGAGGTCTACGCGTCGCCTAGGCACATATTTCCTGGCCGCCCTACCGATCTCCTCCGTGAAGTCGCGGACCACCTGCTCCAGCCGCTGTACGCTCGGGATGTCGGACACCATCCTCCAGGAGGCGTTCAGGAAGCTCCTGTACCCCTTCCAGTCGGCGCGGGAATAGTCGAAGGTAACCTTGACTTCCTGTCTTCTAGCCTCCTGCCCGTTCAGCTCGTACACCAGCGGCGTGTGGTCCGAGGGGAGCGTCTCGACGACGGGATCGCTGATCCTGGCGACGTTCTGCACCAACATCAGGTCGATACATGTCGGTGTAGACCCGTTGTCGGGGAAGTGCGTGGCCGT
Organism: Oryctes rhinoceros; assembly: GCA_020654165.1. Taxonomy (NCBI): domain Eukaryota; kingdom Metazoa; phylum Arthropoda; class Insecta; order Coleoptera; family Scarabaeidae; genus Oryctes; species Oryctes rhinoceros. The sequence continues at coordinate 32,363 of JAIOKQ010000244.1, read as the reverse complement.
CTGCGGGTGGACCAACGTGACGACGTTTCGGTCGACGAAGCTCTTGAGGATCGTGCCGTTCCTATTGCCGATGTGGCACCCCCAGCTGGCGTGCCTGGCGTTGAAGTCCCCCGCCACGAGGACCTTCCTGGCCAGCCCGAAGAGCAGGTCCAACTTGCCCGGCGAGAGCGTCCTACGCGGGCTGTTGTAGACGCTCGCCACCACGGTGTTGTCCGACAGCTGGACTGCGACTGCTTCCATCCCCTCGAGTTGGACAGGATCAAGGGGAAGCCTCCTGTGGGGCACGGCCGTGCTGACGGCGATGGCTACTCCTCCCTGGCCGTTGTTGCCATCGCGTCGATGAACTTCGTACCCCCGGAGTCGGAGGTCCTTCCCTGGCCTCAGCTTCGTCTCCTGGAGCAGAAGGAGGTCGATATCCTTCTCCTGGAGGAACTGGATCAGTTCGGCGGTCTTGTTACCAACACCGTCGCAATTCCACTGCACCATCCTAATCGCGGCGAATCTTGTTATTGAAGTCGCGCAGAGCGAAGACGTAGTCGACGAGCGACTCCCCTTTCTTCAGTTCTTCGTGAAGGGCCTTCACTTGCTGCGCCAACCACCTGAGATCTACGATCTTGTTGATTTCGTCGAACGTGTCGCAGATCTCTTGGATGTTCCTCAGGTCCTCGCTCTGCGGGGACGCCCGACTCGGACGATGCCGTGTTGGTGCTCCACCGTTGACGACGGTGTTGGCTGCCTTCTCCGTGGGGGCTACCTCCTCCCTTGTGGCCGGCTTTCCTGGGAGTGGCGGGAACTCCAACCTACTGCTCCAGGCGTTGGTCTTCGGCGGGGGCGCCGGCTTGTATCGCCTCCTGTCTACGTCCGAGGACAACCTGGCTTGCTGTCCTCTGGTCTTCTTTTCTTCCAGCAGTCTGACATAGACCGCACACTTGACGCTGGACGCCGGGTGGTCCCCGCCGCAGTTCGCGCATCTCGCCGGCGTCGACCTGTCCTTCTCGCACTCGAAGGACCGGTGCTCGCCCGCGCACTTGACGCACCTCACAACGTTCAGGAAGCAGTTGGACGTTGCGTGCCCCCACTTCTGGCACTTCTTACACTGCGCGAACTCGCGCTTCGTTACGTGTGGCTCCACGTAAACACGAGTCCGCTGCAGGTAGCGTACCTTCTGCTGGAGTTCCCTGGTCTTGGTGTCCTTGGGGAGGGTCATCATATAGATGGGGAACTTGGTGTTTCCGAACGCCACCACGCTGCTGGCGTTCACCCCCAACTCCCCCAGCTCCGCCTTCAGCTCCTCGACGTCTACGCCGCTGTGGAGGCCCTTGATCACGTACGCGTGCGTCTTGTTGCTCTTCGGCGTGTAGGTGTAGAAGGCCAGCTTGCCTTGTCGGGTCCTGATGAAGGCGTTGTAATCCACCATTTCTCGGAAGTAGACCATCGTCTTCTCCCCGGCGTGGTGTATATAGTAATTGGAGCTTACGGTGTCTAGCTCCTCCCTGAGCTGGCGGTAACTACCCACCAGGGATGCCATCAGGCAGATAGGCGGCGGCTTCTCCTTCCTCCTCGCTGCGGTCTGCTGCCCCGGCTCTTCCGGACGCCTGCCCTCCTGGGTTCCAGATGGCCCGGGTTGCGGCTCTGGCTGCGTCGTGGCCTGGTCCATCTCCACGTCCGCTTCTAGCCCAGCGTCCTCCAGGTCGGCCAACGGGCTAAACTTATTCCGGGTCTGGACGCTTACGTAGCGCGCCAGTCCCCACGTCGCCGACTTCCTTGGTCGCTTACGGCTCCTCCTAGAGGAATCCGTCATCGCTCCCTCGGAGTCGTCGCTTACTTCCATTCGCCCGCCGTCCGGGCCCGGACACGTCACCGCCGAGGCTGCTCCTTGCTGCAGGGATCTGCCCGCCTCATTGGCCGCCATCCCGGTTCTGACCTCCTCCGCGATGGCCTCCAACCTCGTTTTCATTTCATCCCCCAGGACTTGCTGGTTCACCTTTCTCACGACGGCCGTGAGGCTTCCTGCAGAGGACTCGCTATCCTCTGAGTCCGAGTCACGACCACCACTCACGGCTCGGCTGCGGTTCCTGTCGCCCATTCCCTTCACCATGGTCGACTTCCCATCGGCCTCGATGGCGGAGATCCGGGAGATCTGCCGCACCTTGCAGACAGCCGCCCCAGACGCCCACACGTCCCGACGACGAAACGCTCGCCACCCACACTCCCGAACGCCAGCCGGCGCACGGACCGTCACCTAAACTCCGGCGCAAATACGTAAGCGACCCCGGCGCTTGCGCGTACCGTCACCTGAACGCCGCTTCTATTACCGTCGGCGCTTCGACGGCCGACGAAATATAAATTTGAGGGGTTGGTCTAGCTCGTTCGGTGGTTTGGGGCGAGACGGCCGGCTTATGACCGCTCGCGCGCGCTCTCGCTGGCGACGGTTCGGCGTAATGACACAGCGTGCAGGATGCCACAAGTTTATTATATAAAGAAACACAACACAAACAACAACAAAAGAACAAAAAAAAGGACAAAAACGAAAAACAAAAAAAACAAAGGAAACAGGGAACACAGGAAATTAAACACTACAGCTAAATAAGGAAAAGAAATAAAACAATAACCTACTTTCTAACTTACACTACGAAAGGGAACAAACAACAAACTGTACACAAGGGAGGGGGTTGTCGAGGGCTACGGAAGCGAGGCGTCGGCGGTGTGAGGGGGATGGTGTTGTAGGGCAAGCCCGGATAATCGACAGCAGGCCAATCACCCGGGAAAGGAGCAGCACAGGGGACTCGTTTCCGAACCGGTGGAAACAAGGGCGTAGGTGGGACCGGGGTGTCGGGCAAACCCAGGACGTGCAGGGGTGGAGCGCAGTAAGTGGGAGCGGGACGGATGGAAACCAATGCCGGTAGTACCGGAATTCCTCGGCTGGCGGATCGTTGGTGCGGCTGGCCGTGCGGTTCGGCCGGAGAGACGGGTAGTTTCGGATCTGCGGGCGTGAAAGCGGCTGCAGGGTGCGGGGCGCCTGCGAGAGCCGTGGAAAACCCGCGAACGGGCTGGACGAAGGCCAGAGGGGACAAGGGAGAAATACCAGAGGGCACCGGGAACGGTACTACACAGCGGGGATCGGGACTTTGAAAGCAACAACCACTTACTTGCGTCTCCGCTGCGGCGGTTCTGGCTCGGCTCGGGGTTTGCTTCGTTTCCCACCGGGGAAACACACTGGTCACTTAGGGGGAGAACTTAGGGCACGGGTACGGGTTTACTGGATTCACTGGTTCTGGTTACGGGTTTCTCGGGTCGGATCGGATCTCATTTTTCCGCCAGAAGACGGCGAAATATATAATCAAACCGTCGATCGTCGAGTGTCACGATCGGCACGGTTGGTTGCGAATAGGGAAAGGATTATGGGGAAAGTTACCCTCGAGTTCAGGCCCACGAGGGTACTTGTTCGATGCGGAAAATTGTGCGGAATCGAATGGTGCCAACCGTTCGAAAATCGCACGGCTGGAACCAAAGATAATCGCGAAAAAGTGCGAAAAGGGGCGGGGCTTGATGACGAACTTTGACATGCGAATTTTGGCACTTGCCGATTCGATATCAAAATTCGCCACCGTGAGAAGTTAGGAAACAAGGTAGAGTTGCGGATGGTGAAATTTGGGGTGAAAATTCGCACCGGAAATGGGCGAAAATCGATGTAGAAGAAAGGGGGCGTGGCTACGATAATCGCTGTTGCTGCTCCGAAAATTACGAAAAATTCATTGTTTTTCGCCGAATTTGTGCCTTCGTGAGGGTGTGTTTTGGCGAATATTTCGCGAAATCGCCGGGCGATTGTCGCGAAATTTCGCTGGGAGGTCCGCACGGACGGTTAGGACCAGCTCGAGCCAAAAGTTCGTCAAAACCGGCTACGGCCGGCGGTAACACTTCGGCACACAGCGACCGACGGCACTACACGTACCGTCGGCTGAACCCGCTTCGCGCACCTGCAACGACGCGCACACACCAAAATTGGCCACGCCCACCACACTACTCGTACCGTTACCTGAACTCACTTCATATTACCGTCGGCGCTTCGACGGCCGACGAAATATAAATTTGAGGGGTTGGTCTAGCTCGTTCGGTGGTTTGGGGCGAGACGGCCGGCTTATGACCGCTCGCGCGCGCTCTCGCTGGCGACGGTTCGGCGTAATGACACAGCGTGCAGGATGCCACAAGTTTATTATATAAAGAAACACAACACAAACAACAACAAAAGAACAAAAAAAAGGACAAAAACGAAAAACAAAAAAACAAAGGAAACAGGGAACACAGGAAATTAAACACTACAGCTAAATAAGGAAAAGAAATAAAACAATAACCTACTTTCTAACTTACACTACGAAAGGGAACAAACAAATAAACTGTACACAAGGGAGGGGGTTGTCGAGGGCTACGGAAGCGAGGCGTCGGCGGTGTGAGGGGGATGGTGTTGTAGGGCAAGCCCGGATAATCGACAGCAGGCCAATCACCCGGGAAGGAGCAGCACAGGGGACTCGTTTCCGAACCGGTGGAAACAAGGGCGTAGGTGGGACCGGGGTGTCGGGCAAACCCAGGACGTGCAGGGGTGGAGCGCAGTAAGTGGGAGCGGGACGGATGGAAACCAATGCCGGTAGTACCGGAATTCCTCGGCTGGCGGATCGTTGGTGCGGCTGGCCGTGCGGTTCGGCCGGAGAGACGGATAGTTTCGGATCTGCGGGCGTGAAAGCGGCTGCAGGGTGCGGGGCGCCTGCGAGAGCCGTGGAAAACCCGCGAACGGGCTGGACGAAGGCCAGAGGGGACAAGGGAGAAATACCAGAGGGCACCGGGAACGGTACTACACAGCGGGGATCGGGACTTTGAAAGCAACAACCACTTACTTGCGTCTCCGCTGCGGCGGTTCTGGCTCGGCTCGGGGTTTGCTTCGTTTCCCACCGGGGAAACACACTGGTCACTTAGGGGGAGAACTTAGGGCACGGGTACGGGTTTACTGGATTCACTGGTTCTGGTTACGGGTTTCTCGGGTCGGATCGGATCTGATTTTTTTCCGCCAGAAGACGGCGAAATATATAATCAAACCGTCGATCGTCGAGTGTCACGATCGGCACGGTTGGTTGCGAATAGGGAAAGGATTATGGGGAAAGTTACCCTCGAGTTCAGGCCCACGAGGGTACTTGTTCGATGCGGAAAATTGTGCGGAATCGAATGGTGCCAACCGTTCGAAAATCGCACGGCTGGAACCAAAGATAATCGCGAAAAAGTGCGAAAAGGGGCGGGGCTTGATGACGAACTTTGACATGCGAATTTTGGCACTTGCCGATTCGATATCAAAATTCGCCACCGTGAGAAGTTAGGAAACAAGGTAGAGTTGCGGATGGTGAAATTTGGGGTGAAAATTCGCACCGGAAATGGGCGAAAATCGATGTAGAAGAAAGGGGGCGTGGCTACGATAATCGCTGTTGCTGCTCCGAAAATTACGAAAAATTCATTGTTTTTCGCCGAATTTGTGCCTTCGTGGGGGTGTGTTTTGGCGAATATTTCGCGAAATCGCCGGGCGATTGTCGCGAAATTTCGCTGGGAGGTCCGCACGGACGGTTAGGACCAGCTCGAGCCAAAAGTTCGTCAAAACCGGCTACGGCCGGCGGTAACAATCGGCCCCTCGGAAGTGACGATACTTTAGGGTCGGATGGTCCCGTGTGTGGGGTGTGTGTGTGTGGTAGGCCGCTCGTTACAATGGTTATACATATAGCGACAGGACATGGAAACAAAATAATTCGCAAAATAATTAAAAATGGGAATGTGACTAATTTGTAAGCAAAATCTTCCGACATGGTTCGCTCCGGCGAACTCGTAGGGCTGACCGGCTCTGGTGGCGTCTTCGGTGTTCACGACCGGTAGTGGTTGATTCCTTAAGGGACGGTATTGGTGGTGGCGTCCTACGGCTGGCAACGGTGGTCGATGGCGTCTCCGGTGGATCGTCATCCGGCGGAGGAGCATCGGTAGGGTTCCCGCGGCGTAACTTGTAGGTAGGGCCTTCCTTCTGCGGTGGTTCGTAGGTCGCTCCACTGAGTGACCTGCCGAGATAGGAGAGGTGAGCGCCATGGGGTGGCGTAGATGTGAGAAGTCGGTACAGACACCAGGGTAAGATGTAGTTTGTAAGGGTTAGCCGTTCGCGAGCCGTCATCCGACGACTCTGGTGGCGTGGAATTGATGGGCCTGTTCGCGGTCCAGTCAACCCGGACCTGGTGGCTGGAAAGGTAGGGCGTCGAAGGATTTAGCGTCCTTGACGGTGTAGGAGGGTGTCTGCACCTGGGTTAGGTTCGAGACCCGGCTTCGAAGGTTGAAGCGGGTGTGAGTAGGTTTAGCGTTGGTTGCCGGCGGGTCGCCAAAGCGCGGCGATTTGGTGAGATGTTGCCTGTAGGGACGGTGGGCCGGAGTTTCCGGATGCTGTTGCCTCGGAGCAGGTCCGGTGGGTGGATGTTAGCGGTCGGTGGTGACGAGGTGGCCTGTTCTCGAGCGCGGTAGCCTCTACGGTCGGTTAGGTGTCTAAACAGTGACAGATGGAAAAACCAAAACGGAAACAGGTGAATACTAAATTTTGTTGGATACGTTACAACTGGTACGGTGTTTTCTAGAGATGGCCTAAATAACTATATTAATTCGCCGTGTGGCGTGGTCCTGTTGACTTCAAGGCGGCTTCCTCGCTCCTCGGCTTCGCTTGGCACTAGGCGTCCGTAGCGTTGGGGTGGTGCGCGACGTGGCTCGACGGTCACGGCGGCGTCTCGGGGAAGAATCACTGGGCGGCGATACGGGGGCATAAGGTTCGTATCACGACAGTGTCCGTTTTGCACTCGGCGGGTGACGCTGGGCGAAGCGCCACAACAGTGTCCGTATTTGCACTCGGCGGGTGACGCTGGGCGTAGCGCCACAACAGTGTCCGTATTTGCACTCGGCGGGTGACGCTGGGCGTAGCGCCACAACAGTGTCCGTATTTACCGCTCCGTCGGGGGTGGTCCGGATGCGGTGGCCGTTTCGGGACGGCGGCTGGCGGTGGCTGACGAGGTGGAGGGTCCGGGCCGTGGTCCGGATGGTGGGTCTGGTCCTGGAGGGGCGGCGCGTGGTCGAATCGGCCGGAGCTGATCGATGTGGTATTTGGTCTGCTGGCCACCGGGCTTCTCGATCCAGTATGCCGCGGGTCCGGCAGCTTCGTGGACGGGATAGGGGCCGGTCCAACGGGGATGAAAAGGATTCCCCGGCGGATGGTGTGACCGGGTCATGACCAGGTCGCCGGGTCGGAAGACCACGGGCATAACGGCGTCTTCGTCGAAGTACCGCCGCTGGCGGTACCGTTGCTCGTTGGCGTGCACCATTTCTCGACGCTCGTCTGGATCCAACTGGCCTTCCGGCAACGGGTCTCTCCACTCTCCGGGGCGGCGGAGCTCCCTGCCGAACAATGCTTGGGCTGGGGTGAGTCCGGTGGCGGCGTTCTTCCGGCAACGGAGGGCGAACAGGACGAGGTCTAGTTTGTCGTCCCAGAGTTCGGGATGGCGTCCCTCCAGTTGCAGGCGAATCCCCTTCTTAACCTCCTGGTTCCGTCGTTCCACCGGGTTGGCCCGAGGGTGGTATACGGGGGTGGTCCAGTGTTGGGCTTCCCATCGACGAATGGCGGCATCCCAGGCCACCGAAGTGAATTGACACCCGTTGTCCGTCAGCACTGCCCTGGGATACCCGTAACGATGGAAGACCTGCTCCAGGAAGGCTACGGCAACGGCGGTGTTCACACTCGCGACGGCGGCGGCTTCCGTCCACCGGGTATGGAGGTCGACGAGGGTGAGCACGTAGCGGTTCTTCCGGCGGGATTCGGGTAGCGGTCCGACGATGTCCACCGAGACGACCTCGAATGGCTTCACCGGCTGGTGCGGTCGTAGAGGCGCCTTGCTCTGGAGCGGACCGCGCTTGTAGGCGTTACACAGCACGCAGCTCCGAACGTACGCCTCGATGTCTGTCCGGGAACCAGGCCAGTGGAACCGCCGCTGGACCGCCTGGATCGTTTCCTCGGCACCGGGGTGTCCTGCGGTAGGGTGGTCGTGGTACCTGTGGATCACCCTTTCCCGCACGCTCTGTGGAACAACCAGTAGGTATCTGTCATCGGCGCGGCGGCGCAGGTAGCCGTCGACGTTGGTATATTCCTCGCGGATTGCGCTCTCCGGCGCGGCTTCGGCGAGTTGGCGGCCCAGCTCCGCCGTTTCTTCGTCCTCTTGCTGCGCGTTCTGCACGACCTCCACGAGGGGCTCGTCTGCTTCGATGAGGTACAGTTGATCCTCGGGAGGCGCGTCGGGTGGTCGGTACTCTTCGGGGAGCAACCTGTCCTCGCTGAGTATCTCCGGATCCAGGGCTTCCGGAGCGGGTTGTCGGGACAGGAGGTCAGGCAGCTCGTTGTCCTTCCCGGGAACGTGTTCCACGGTGTAGCTATACTCCTGCAGGAGCAACGCCCATCGCAGCAGCTTCGACCTGGTGTCTTTCACCGCCGCGAGCCAGGTGAGCGCCTTGCTGTCGGTCCTAAGGACGAAAGGTCGGTCTTCCAGGTATGCCCGGTATCGCTTGACCGCCCAGATTACCGCGAGGCATTCCTGTTCGTTGATGTGGTACGCCCTCTCGGTCCGGTTGAACCGCAGGCTCGCGTAATTGATGATGCGTCGCTGCCCGCCGATGTTTTGGTAGAGGACCGCCGCTGCTCCCTGTTGACTGGCGTCCGTCTGAAGGACGAACGGGTGCTTGAAGTCGGGCCGGTGGAGGAACAACGGTTGGGCGGCCGCTTCCTTGATCCTCAGGAACGCGACGCCCGCCTCGGGAGTCCAGCAGTACGGTCTCTTGATCGTCAGCAGATCGGTGAGGGGCGCGACTACGGTGGAGCACTCTGGGATGTAGTCCCGCAGCCAGTTGATGGTCCCCAGGAACTGCCGCAATTGCTTCCGCGTTTTGGGGATGGTGGCGGCCTGGATGGCGGCGACGTGGGCTTCCTGCGGTCGGTTCCCCTCGGTGGTGACGCGGTGCCCGAGGTAGTCGATGGAACGGGTCGCCAGCACGCACTTCTCCGGGTTGAGCGTCAACCCGTGCTGCGACAGCCGCTCGAAGACAAGGGCGAGGTGTCGCGCGTGCGTCTCTTCGTCCACCGAGTACACGATGATGTCGTCGAGGTACACCATCGCGAATGTCCGCAGATAACCGACAAGCACCTCTTGCGCCATGAGTTTCTGGAACGTGGTGGGCGCATTCTTCAAACCGAACGGCATCACGTTGAACTCGTACGCCGCCCCCTCCGGCGTAGAGAATGCCGTCAGGTGCTTGCTAGCCTCGGCCATCCCGACCTGCCAGTATCCGCTCTTGAGGTCTAGGGTGCTGAACACCGTTGCGCCGCCCAGGTCGCGCAACGTCTCATGGATCGGCGGTAGCTGGCTCACTTCGTCCTCCGTCTTGGCGTTCAGGGCCCGGTAGTCGACGCAGAACCTTGGCGTCCCGTCCTTTTTCGTCACTACTACTATTGGGGAATTATACTCACTGTAACTGGGACGGATGACGCCCGCCGCGAGCATCTGCTCGATCTCAGTGGCAATTACTCTCTTCTTGGCCGGGGAGTACCGGTACGGCGGCCGACGTACCGGCGCGGTGTCCCGCAGTCGTATCACGTGCTCGGTGGTGGCCGTCGGACGCACCTCGCCGGTTCTGAATAGTGCGGCGAAGTCGCGGACTATCCGCTCGATCTCGCTCCGGGCGGTCGCGCCTAGGTGTTCCAGCGGGAAAGTTGGTGTGTCCGCTCCCTGTGGCTCGGAACGGGGGCGATGCGGCTGGGCGAAGTGGAGCACGTGACGACGCTCCTTCCCGACGTAGAGGCACCCCCTCTTTGCGTCGAGCACGGCGTCGTTCTCCGCGAGCCAGGGATACCCCAGGATGAGGTCCTCCCGCAACCCTGGCGAGACGAGCACTGGGCAGTCGATCTCGACGCCCCGAGCGGTGCCCTGTACTCGTCCCTCGCGGTCGAAAGTTAGCGTCTGGCTCGCCCCGGCTAGATGGAATTCCCGCGGTTCGATCCGTCGTGGTCCGGTGACGTGTTGCGGCCGGCAGAAGTTGTGGCTGGCCGCCGTGTCAATGACGGCCTGGACGGTGCGGCCGTTCACGCGCACGTCGATTCGGGGGATGGGTGCGGCGCTTATCTGCGCGAGTTGGGCCGCTCCGACCCTTGGTGCGGTCGTGCGGCCCCGTTGGCTTCCCCCGGCTGGCGGGACGGTGGATGTCGCTCCCGGAACCACTCCGGCTGCCTCGGACAGTCCCGGTTGTAGTGGCGTTGCGGGCAGAACCAGCACCGGGGCAGCGCTGACTGGTTGTCGCGGGCTTCGCGGGGTGCCTCCGGTCTTCGGTTGTTCCGGGGTGGTGGTGGTGGGTGCTTCGGCGTCCGCTTCTCTCTGGCCGGGCTCTCTGGGCGGCCATCCTCCCGCAGAATCGCCATCCACCGCTCACACTCATGCAGCAGGCCGGTGATGGTGGTCGGTTGGGTGTGAGCCAGGTGCATCCGGTATTCCCGGCTCAACTGGTCGATCAGGTGCGCCACCAGTTCCTGCTCAGGCCAGTCCTTTTTGTACCTGGCACACAGGCGTCGCTGCCGCCCCACGAACGCCGCAGGGGTCTCGTCCGGCAGCTGGCGGGCGGTATAGACGGCGATCTCGAGCGCCAGGCGTCTCCGGGTGCTCCGGAACTCCAGGAGGAACCGCTCCTCGAAATCCCGGAAGGACATGAATGTTCCTCGGCGTGCTTCGTGCCATCGCGCGGCTTCCCCGCGCAGGAATGGAGCAACGGCGGCGTCGAGGACCTCCGGTATGTCGAGCCGTCGTCTTGGACTCTCCACGTACTGGCGCAGTTCCTGCACGAACTCCGCGGGGTCTTGCGCAAGGTGTCCGGTGAATTCATACGGGGTTCTCGCGGCTTCCGCGATCCTTGCACACTGCTGGAACGCGGTCGCGAATTCATCGAATGTGGGGTTCGCTGCTCCCGAGCGTGGAGCGGTGCACGGCTGCCGCGAGGGCGACACGGCGCCGTCCGACAACGCGATCGGCGAAGGCGATCTGGCGACAAGCTGGGGACTCGAAGTCGGCCCGGCTTGCACGGAGGTGTTCACAGGGGATGACTGTCGCGCACGTCTGTTGCGCCGGGGTGGCATACTGCGGGCGCGGCGGTTTTTGGGCGTCCGGTGGTCCGTTCGGGTACCTACCACGTCTGCCCCACGTTCTTGGGCGCCAATTATATTACCGTCGGCGCTTCGACGGCCGACGAAATATAAATTTGAGGGGTTGGTCTAGCTCGTTCGGTGGTTTGGGGCGAGACGGCCGGCTTATGACCGCTCGCGCGCGCTCTCGCTGGCGACGGTTCGGCGTAATGACACAGCGTGCAGGATGCCACAAGTTTATTATATAAAGAAACACAACACAAACAACAACAAAAGAACAAAAAAAAAGGACAAAACGAAAAACAAACAAACAAAGGAAACAGGGAACACAGGAAATTAAACACTACAGCTAAATAAGGAAAAGAAATAAAACAATAACCTACTTTCTAACTTACACTACGAAAGGGAACAAACAAAAAACTGTACACAAGGGAGGGGGTTGTCGAGGGCTACGGACACGAGGCGTCGGCGGTGTGAGGGGGATGGTGTTGTAGGGCAAGCCCGGATAATCGACAGCAGGCCAATCACCCGGGAAGGAGCAGCACAGGGGACTCGTTTCCGAACCGGTGGAAACAAGGGCGTAGGTGGGACCGGGGTGTCGGGCAAACCCAGGACGTGCAGGGGTGGAGCGCAGTAAGTGGGAGCGGGACGGATGGAAACCAATGCCGGTAGTACCGGAATTCCTCGGCTGGCGGATCGTTGGTGCGGCTGGCCGTGCGGTTCGGCCGGAGAGACGGATAGTTTCGGATCTGCGGGCGTGAAAGCGGCTGCAGGGTGCGGGGCGCCTGCGAGAGCCGTGGAAAACCCGCGAACGGGCTGGACGAAGGCCAGAGGGGACAAGGGAGAAATACCAGAGGGCACCGGGAACGGTACTACACAGCGGGGATCGGGACTTTGAAAGCAACAACCACTTACTTGCGTCTCCGCTGCGGCGGTTCTGGCTCGGCTCGGGGTTTGCTTCGTTTCCCACCGGGGAAACACACTGGTCACTTAGGGGGAGAACTTAGGGCACGGGTACGGGTTTACTGGATTCACTGGTTCTGGTTACGGGTTCTCGGGTCGGATCGGATCTGATTTTTCCGCCAGAAGACGGCGAAATATATAATCAAACCGTCGATCGTCGAGTGTCACGATCGGCACGGTTGGTTGCGAATAGGGAAAGGATTATGGGGAAAGTTACCCTCGAGTTCAGGCCCACGAGGGTACTTGTTCGATGCGGAAAATTGTGCGGAATCGAATGGTGCCAACCGTTCGAAAATCGCACGGCTGGAACCAAAGATAATCGCGAAAAAGTGCGAAAAGGGGCGGGGCTTGATGACGAACTTTGACATGCGAATTTTGGCACTTGCCGATTCGATATCAAAATTCGCCACCGTGAGAAGTTAGGAAACAAGGTAGAGTTGCGGATGGTGAAATTTGGGGTGAAAATTCGCACCGGAAATGGGCGAAAATCGATGTAGAAGAAAGGGGGCGTGGCTACGATAATCGCTGTTGCTGCTCCGAAAATTACGAAAAATTCATTGTTTTTCGCCGAATTTGTGCCTTCGTGGGGGTGTGTTTTGGCGAATATTTCGCGAAATCGCCGGGCGATTGTCGCGAAATTTCGCTGGGAGGTCCGCACGGACGGTTAGGACCAGCTCGAGCCAAAAGTTCGTCAAAACCGGCTACGGCCGGCGGTAACAATCACTAACACTCACTTTAGCGCAGCGCACAAGAAACACGTCTGCTCGCTACCGCGGTCAGACGCGAACTGGGACGAGAACTGGCATACTCACGGTGGTATGGCCGTTGCCTAAAATATTCTCTTAGCCCATCGTATATCACGTTCCCATTACTTATACGAGCTCTCAACTTAACTTAACCAATGGGCGGCCGTTTCTGCCGCAAACTGTCGCGAATCCCTTACCACTGTAACAGTTATTACTACTGTCGCTGCTATCGTCGAACGGTATTAACATGCGCCTATCCTATCGGATACATTTTAATTGGCCGTTACGGTGCGACGTTTTACCAATAATCGGGCCAGGATCGGGATACAAGCTCAAATCCGTTAATACGTAATCGTAGTACCAACGGACGGCCCGGAGAGGCGGAAATAATTTGGAAAATTAAGAATAGGAGAGGTAAAGTCAAGAGTGTGTAAGAGACTGTGCCGCGGGTCGGTCGACCTTCCTTCGTCAGTGACAGTGAATGTCAGAAGATGTGCGGGGAGCGGGGGACGTGCACGAGGAGACGCGGCAACGCCGCGAGCTCGGTTCGTGGTACATATGTACAATTCATTTTACATTTCTGATTTGTCATTATCTTCCTGTGCTATATACACTTACGATATTAGTTTCTTAATTATGGCAAATACAATAAAATAAAATAAAATAAGACAAAATAAAATATAATAAATAAAATAAAATAAAATGTTTGCATCACGTTCGGTGGCGCCAAAGTGTCATGCCGCGAGAATCACGCACACAGCACTGCACTATTCTTGGACGTGTTCGCTTCTTCGCTCGGGGGCGCTTCATGCGTCCGGGGAAAAATAAAAGGGAAAAAAACCCCGGTCGTATCCGATGGGCCTTGGGGGGGCGGGCGGTGGTCCTTTCGGGATAGGCTGGCTATTCCGGCTCCTCTCCGCCAGGGAAAATGTGGGCATGCTTGCCCGGTGGTGCTGTGATGATTCCCGCGATGAGCGGGTTTTCGTGCATCGCGACGGCGTTGTAGAATTTCTCCGCCGATCTCGCCACATAGTCCGCGACCATCTCCACGCCCGCGCTTCGATGTAGACAAACTACTGGTGTGCGCCGGTCGGCTGCTAGCGCCAGTCGGAGACACTTGTTCTGCATCACCTGTAAACGTCTTAGGTGATGCTTCGCTGCGTTGCCCCAACAGGGCATCCCATACGTGAGTATGGGTCTCAGTACGGCTCTGTAGAGCAGCAGCTTGTTGTCCCGGCTGACGTGCCGGTTTAGTAGGATAAACTGCATCTTGCGAAGCGCGGCGCTGGTTTTCGCGATGTTGTTGTTGATCGCGTCCCTGAAGGTCAGTCTTTTGTCCAACCCGATGCCTAGATAGGTAACGGGATTTACGGGGGTGAGGGGGGTATTAAAGAAGGTGGGATATCGAGGGATGTGCACAGGATTGGTGCGGCGGGTAAGGACGATTATCGACGATTTCATAGGATTGGCGGTTAGTCTCCAGGATGTGAGATACCTTTCGTAGGAAGGGATTTGGTTCTGCACCTTCTGGAGTGCCGTGATTTGGGAAAAGGAGTGGGCGTATATTGCCGTGTCGTCCGCGTAGATGGCGAGCCTGTTGTTGGGGAATCTAGGCATGTCCGATGTGTATAGGTTGAACAATACTGGGCCAAGGACTGACCCTTGTGGTACTCCTGCTGCAACCCGGGCCGTTCCGGAATGTTGATTGTTGATCCTTACCGCAAACCGCCTATCTCGCAGGTAGCTGTGGATGATGCGTATAAGCGGCGCGGGGAATCGCTGCCAGATCAGCTTACAGATCAGCCCGTCGATCCACACTCGGTCGAATGCTTTCTCCAAATCGACGAGCATTAGGGCGGTGTGCTGCCGTCTGTTGAATGCGGCGATGGTATCGGTTACGACCCGGGCAACTTGGTGGTTGGTGGAGTGCCGCTGCCGGAATCCAAACTGCTCAGGCGGGAAGATGTTGTTCGCTTGGATATGGCTGTACATCCGATCCAGGATTATCCGCTCGAGTATTTTGGATAGCGCCGGGAGTAGCGATATCGGACGGTAGCTGGCCGGGGATTGTGGCTCCTTTCCCGATTTGTGTACCGGTACAACTACCGCAGTCTTCCAGGGCGTGGGGAAGTGTTGTAGCTTGATTGATGCGTTGAAAATATACATTATTTGCACCGATGGTTTGCGCGGTATATTCTTCAGTACACGCGCCTGTATACCGTCTTTGCCGGGGGCTTTCATCGACGGTGACTGTTGTATCTATCTTCGTATTTGCCCTGGAGACGTGATGAATTTGCACGCGGATTGCGGGTCGATGGGATTCCGAAGGTAGTGCTCGCGAAGTGTGTTCGCGACTTCCTCCTCGCGTTCCGGGGGGGCGTCCGGAGCGATGTGGTACCGCTCGAATGTTTCCGCGAGGGTGGCGGCGATCTGTTGATCTTCCAGCGTAATGGAGCCGTCCGGATTGTCGAGGGCGTTGATTCGGCTTCTTTGCGCTCGCAGGTGTTTGTTTAGCCGCCAAATGGAGCCGTCGCGCGGGTTGATTCGGCGCAGCCTTTCGTTGTATGTATCATCGCGATGTTTCCTGATTTGTTGCCGGATGATGGCGCGTAGGCGGCCGGTTTCCAGCCTGTCGCACTGGCGGCGCGTCCGTTGATATTCTCTCCGGGCTCGGTTCCGGCTTTTGATGAGCTCGAGAATATCTTCCGGGAGTTCGCCGTGCCTGTAGGGGTGCGTCCTTTTGGTAGGAATTGTCTTCTTCGCTGCCGCTCTTATCCTATCACAGACCTCTTTCACAAGGGTATCCAAAGTCTCGATGTTGTCTATTTCCGCCACGATCGGGGCCTCGTTCAACAGCGCCCTGAAACACAGCCAGTTGGCGCGGCTGTAGTCCAGAACGCGGCCGCCAGGCCTTGGCGCGTCGACTTCATTGACGTCGAATTGCAGCGCCGTGTGATCGGACGGTAGCACGCGCAGTTTAATCCGCGAGATGGTGTGGATATTGGAGGTCAGGACTAGGTCCAGCGTGTTGGAAGACGTGCCGTTGTGCGGGAAATGGGTGTGCTCTCCTGGGTCGTGCAGAATGATGTTATTTTCGGAGATGTACCGGTGAAGTGCCACACCGTTGGTGTTGTTGCGGCGGCAACCCCACGCTCCATGTGTGGCATTAAAATCTCCGGCCATGATGACTTTACGACCCAGGGCGAAAAGGGCATCCAGTTCTTCGGATTGCAGCTTTTTCTGCGGGCTGTTGTATAGGCTGACCAGGATGGTTTGGTCTTGAAATTGCACCGCAGCCGCTTCCGCGTTCCTCAGAGCAGCTTCCCGGAACTCCACTCTTCTGTGCGGCACATCCTCCCTGACTAGGATCGCGACGCCACCGTTCACCCCGCGTCGACGCACTACATACGTAACATAGCCGCGAATTCGCAGTTTGTATTGCTGCGATATCCGCAGCTCGTTCAGCGGGATGACGTGGATGCCATCCCGCCGGACTAACGCCGTAAGTTCCTCCAGTTTGGTGGAGATGCCGTCACAATTCCAATGGATCACCTTAAGGGACATATTTCTTATTGAAGTCATCCAGGGCTTCCGCGAGTTCCATGAGCGTTTTGCATTTCGCCATGGTTTCTCGAAGTTGTATAAGCTGTTCCGACAGCCATTTCAGATTGACGATGTCGTTAATCTCGTCCATGGTGGAGGATATCTGCCATGGACGAGATTAACACATCGTCAATCTGAAATGGCTGTCGGAACAGCTTATACAACTTCGAAGAAAATATGGCGAGCTCCCGCTTCATTCGCTCGCGGAAGCCTGGACTCAGAATAGAAATATGTCCCTTAGGTGTCCATTGGATTTAACGAAAGCAAAACACTCTTGCGACGGCCTGAAAGCATCCACAAAAATCTCCATCCCGCTGGCAATATACAAATACTTGTAGTGAGTCGCGCGAGTGAAACTATTGGCGTGCGGCAGATATTGCGAAAAAAAGTATACTCGAAAAAACTTTAGACAAACCATCTCTGGTTGTCGCCCCTAACGGCCCGCGAAAACTGCAGTCCGACGCAGAACTGGATGCACTTACACAAAAAAAGCACAGGTCAGCAAAGTGTCATGGCAGAGGACTAATGCTACTGAAACACATAATAGGCGTAGAATACTGTAACACGGTGGCAAGCAGAATAACATCGTTTGCCGCACGCACCGCATTTCCACGGCGGCACCAGCATGGTTCAGTTACATTTACCAATATCCATCTCACGGATTAACTACCTGAAACACAGCCAGTTGGCGCGGCTGTAGTCCAGAACGCGGCCGCCAGGCCTTGGCGCGTCGACTTCATTGACGTCGAATTGCAGCGCCGTGTGATCGGACGGTAGCACGCGCAGTTTAATCCGCGAGATGGTGTGGATATTGGAGGTCAGGACTAGGTCCAGCGTGTTGGAAGACGTGCCGTTGTGCGGGAAATGGGTGTGCTCTCCTGGGTCGTGCAGAATGATGTTATTTTCGGAGATGTACCGGTGAAGTGCCACACCGTTGGTGTTGTTGCGGCGGCAACCCCACGCTCCATGTGTGGCATTAAAATCTCCGGCCATGATGACTTTACGACCCAGGGCGAAAAGGGCATCCAGTTCTTCGGATTGCAGCTTTTTCTGCGGGCTGTTGTATAGGCTGACCAGGATGGTTTGGTCTTGAAATTGCACCGCAGCCGCTTCCGCGTTCCTCAGAGCAGCTTCCCGGAACTCCACTCTTCTGTGCGGCACATCCTCCCTGACTAGGATCGCGACGCCACCGTTCACCCCGCGTCGACGCACTACATACGTAACATAGCCGCGAATTCGCAGTTTGTATTGCTGCGATATCCGCAGCTCGTTCAGCGGGATGACGTGGATGCCATCCCGCCGGACTAACGCCGTAAGTTCCTCCAGTTTGGTGGAGATGCCGTCACAATTCCAATGGATCACCTTAAGGGACATATTTCTTATTGAAGTCATCCAGGGCTTCCGCGAGTTCCATGAGCGTTTTGCATTTCGCCATGGTTTCTCGAAGTTGTATAAGCTGTTCCGACAGCCATTTCAGATTGACGATGTCGTTAATCTCGTCCATGGTGGAGGATATCTGCCGGATATATTGCAGTCCGCTTATCCCGTTGTCCGTCGCGGCGCCGCTGGATTTGTCGGTACGGGCATTGTCATTGTTCGGGCGATCTCGTGTTGAGGCACTAACTGCACTTCGCGGGGCGCGTTTGTTCGTCGGCTCGGCTGCGCGTTCGCGGAGGGCCGGGTTTGATTCTCGTCGCGCGGGATTCGGTACGCGGCGGGCGGCACCTGTTTCGCGGGAGGCGGGGCCAGTTTCGCGAGGGGCGGGGCCAATTTCGCGGGAGGCGGGGCTTGTCTCGCGGGTCGCGTCGCGGTTTCCGCGTAACGGGGGGAAGTTGTTCCTGTCCCATGCGTTGGTGGTTGGTGGGGGAGCGGGGACGTATCTTCTCTGCACGTTGTTGGCCACCGGTTTGGGTTGCCTAGCGTTCCTCTTAGTTTTTTCTTCCAGGGCCTTCTTGTATGTTGGGCACTGCACGCTGGATGCGGAGTGATCACCTCCGCAGTTGCAGCACAATGCCGGTTGCTCCCTGCCCTTCTTACATTGGTGCGTGGGATGGTGCTCCGCGCACTTCACACAGCGTACCAGCTTCAGGTGACAGTTTGCGGTAGCGTGGCCCCACATCTGGCATTTTTTACATTGAATGACCTCCTTTTTGGAGAAGTGTGGCTCATGGTACACGCGTGTCCTTTGCAGATACCTGCCTTTGGCCTGCAGGTCCTTCAGCGTGACTGTTTTTGGTACTGTTACCATGAATATCGGGTATTTTGTGTTATTAAATTTTACTACCGAGTTGGCACGTATGTCCAATTCGGCGAGTTCGTCCTTAATCTCGTTGGGCTCACACTCGCAGTGCAAGCCCTTAATGAGGAAGGCCAGGGTCTTTTCGCCCCGGGGAGTGTACGTGAAAAACGGTATTTTGCCGGAAAAGGTGGCTATAAACCGTTTATAGTCCGCTAGCGTTTTATAGTACACTAGCGTCCTATCCCCCGCGAACTGCACGTAATAATTACCCGAGATGGAATTTAGTTTTGCTCTGAGTTCCCCGAACTGGCTGCTCATTCGCGATATGAAAGATATCGCCGGCGGTTTCGCGGTTTTGGTCCCTCGCGTTTGTTTGTCGGGGTGGGTCTCCGGCGGTGCGGCAGACGATGTCGACGCGGTCGGTTCCTCTACCGTTTCCATCGGCTCCTCACTTTTGTCCATAAGGATGCCGTAGCGATTGGCTATTTCCACATTGAAATAGTTTAGTAGATGGTCCTCGCCGGGCCGACTCGTGTTGTCCGTGGTTTTCCGTGACGGTGATTTTTTGGCTTTACCGCGTTCGCGGCTGTCCGCTGCCCCCTGGGAAGCTGTCGCGGTGGCGTCAAAACGCTGTTTAGCGTCTTCTTCAGCTAAAGCTTTGTGCATTTTGTTGGCCAGCGTAGGGATGCTGTCCATGCTGTTTTCGGTGTCGTTGGATTCGACGGATGAGGTGGAAATCGCCCTCTCTCTGCCGCGGGTCACCGCTTTCACATTGCTCATGCAGCAATTATTTCGGTGGTTTGAATTTGCTTAGGTGTATTTGCACTACACACGCGTTATGCGTCACCCTTGGGCAAAGCCAGCGAGGGTTGACGGTATACCGTGATTCACCAGGATTTCTATTGCACTATTGTCCAGATACACTATAACGGATGGTTCACCCAATAAACGATGAATAGTCGCTGTACCTGCTCCGCTGCGTCACCTTGTGACAAAGCGGGAAGGGTGTTGGCCAGGTAGCTATGATTCACCGGCGCGTGAATCGGTAGCTTAACGAAGGGTTTTCCCGTCGCAGGTAGGTTGCCGTTCGGCTTACTCACTGTGACCGTTTTGGTTTTAAAACACTCTTCGCACAATAGAGCTCAGAAAAACACGTCCTTTCGATACGACGATCGGACGAGAACTGGCATACTCACGGTGGTATGGCCGTTGCCTAAAATATTTTCTTAGCCCATCGTATATCACGTTCCCATTACTTATACGAGCTCTCAACTTAACTTAACCAAAGGGCGGCCGTTTCTGCCACAAACTGTCGCGAATCCCTTACCACTGTAACAGTTATTACTACTGTCGCTGCTATCGTCGAACGGTATTAACATGCGCCTATCCTATCGGATACATTTTAATTGGCCGTTACGGTGCGACGTTTTACCAATAATCGGGCCAGAATCGGGATACAAGCTCAAATCGTCACGCGCGGTCACAAGCGGTCACCCATCCAAGTACTAACCGCGCCCGACTGTGCTTGGCTTGAGTGATCGGACGAGATTGATTGATTGAAAATATTTATTGTCTTTTCTTATATGCTAGTTACATTTTTGTATTCTATTTTACATCTACGTTTAGTCTAAGTTTTCCTAAATACTATATTCTTACAACCTAGGTTTCTTATATACTAATTTCTCAGTCCATTTCTGTCTTTGTTACAGTGAGCCCGCACACACAGCTTTTGCAATTATTGCACTGCACGCGCGCACACCCTCACTTCTCGTTGCCGTTGCACTTTGTTTATTTTTTGTCTATTTGTCCGAGGAAAAATTTATAAAAACCTCACTACGTCTTCGTTGGGAGGGGGAATGTTGTTGGTATTCATCTCCGCTGGCGGGCTCTGACGGCCGTTAGATGCTCGTACGGGAGCCTGTGCTTTCCCGTGCTCTGTTCTCCTTCCGTGATGGCCCTTATCAACGGATTGGCGTGACTCGCCGTTTTATCGTAGAATTTCACGGCCAGTCCGTTGATAAATTCCGCGACCGTGGGGACCCCGGCTCTGTCGTGGATATCCGCCACTCTCGTCCGCATATCCGCCCCAAGGATCGTCCTCAGGCACTTATTTTGGACCACCTGGAGTGCCTGTATGTGGTGCCTAGAGGCGCCACCCCATACAGAAGCTCCGTAGGTCAATATAGGCCTGAGCACGGCCTTGTATAGGCGGATTTTATGCCGTAGTTCTAAGCTACGATGTTGTAGCGGATATCTCAGCACTCTAAGCGCCGCGATCGTTTTTTGGGCGTTAGATTGCGTCATGTTTTTAAAAGTTAGGTGCCGGTCTAGACTGACACCTAAGTATTTAACAGTGGTGACATTCGGGACCACCTCACCGAGAAATCTGGGATACCTGGGTATCAGTACGGGGTTGGTTCGACGGGTAAACACCGTGATTGCCGACTTCGTGGGATTTGCTGTTAATTTCCACTTTTGCAGGTATATTTCGTACCGGTGTGTCACACTGACTTATATTTTTGTGCAGCTGCTTTAGCTTGCTGTCCAGCCTCTTGAGGTCAACTTTCTTGTTGATGGCCTCAAGAGTCTGGGCTATGCTTTCTATATAACTCATTTCTTTGTTTACCGCACCGGAGAGCCGCGAGTTCCCTCGCTGCCTACCTGTGTCCTCCTGGCCGTCGGGTCGGGCCGCCATCGCAGTTTGGCTGGCACTCCCTCTCGGCTCGATGGTCCGCCTTACCGCTCCGGATTGGCTCGGCTCTCCCTCCATCGGTGTTCTTCGATTGGCAGCAGCTTGTATCTGTGGCTCCTCCCTCTGCTTCCGTTGGGCCTGCGGTAGCGGTGGGAAGTCCTCCCTTCTCCGCACGTTGTAGGTCGGCAACGGTGCTGGTTTGTATTTCGGTTGATTGGTTTTGGCGGGTGGCTGTTTCTTCCCTCCTTGCTTGTTCTTCCCTTCCAGCGCCTTGATATACGCTTCGCACCTTATACTTGATGCCGGATGCGCCCCTCCGCAGTTGCAGCATTTTGCCGGGAAGTCCTTAGATTTTTGCGGGCAGTCGAACGATCTGTGCGACTGCGCGCATCTCACGCATCGAGCGACGTTTAAAAAGCAATTTGAAGTCGCGTGCCCCCAATCTTGACACTTTTTGCATTGTGTCAATTGCTTTTTGGATTGGTGTTGTTCATAATACACTTTTGTCCTCTGTAGATATTTTGCCTTGGTTCGGACGTCCTTGATGTCCGTGCCTTTCGGCACGACCATCATGAATACCGGCGTTCTGGTGTTCTTAAATTTCTCCACCCTCTTCGCCGGTATTCCGAGCTCGATAAGCTCTTCGCGTATCTCCTCAGGGGTGGCCTCCTCGTGCAGCCCCTTTATAAGATACGCGTAAGTCCTCTCTGTACGCGGAGTGTATGTGTAAAATGGGAGTTTCCCCCCGTATGTTTTGATAAATTTCTTGTAGTCTACTATATTTTTATAATAGACTTTCGTTGTGTTCCCGGCAAATTGCTGGTAGTAGTCTTTGGATATGGCATCCAGGCAACCACGAAACTCTCTGTAATGTTCCCCGACTCGCGTGGGGAAACAAATTGGTGGAGACTTCTGCTTCTTGGTCTCCTGTTCCTTTTCGCATTCTTGTTCTTTCCGCTGCTCGCTTTCTGATTTCGAGAGCGACATTTCTACGTCTACGGTTTCTACCGCTGTTTCTGCTAACGCGCCGTATCTGTTACTTACGGCTACGTTAAAATATTCCAATAATCCCGCGGGCTTGCGGTTACCCGCCGCTCCCGGGACTGCTCGGACTTCGCGCTCCGTCGCCATGGTGGCGTCGAACTTTCCTCTGGCGTCTTCTTCGGTCCTAATCTTTGTCATCTTTCCCGCTAGCGTTGGAATACTGTCCAAGCTAGAATCGGAATCCTCCGACTGGCATGACGGGTACCTCCCTTTTCCTCTCGTAAGTGTTTTCACGCTACTCATACGTAGCGCTTAGCGTGTTTGTAAACACAATTTACGGTCGGCTTGTTGTTCCACTCGATGTAAATACCGGGTTTCCTACCTGCCAAGGGTCGTACTTCGCCTACCTGCTTTGCGGCAGTAGGTAAGGCGGATGAGTAACGCTGGTGCGGCGATTGTTCGGCTATTGTTTCTTGGCTGAGTCACCTTACGTTTGCGTCAACCACGTGTTACTTCTACCACGTGTCGCGTATGTTTACGCGATACATGTACACTTGGTATCGCTCTTTAGAAACTGGTCTTTGATCCAGATCTGATTTTAAAACCACTTTTTAACACTTTAGTTTTATTTTTTCACTGCAAGAAGTATCTGCCTCGTATAACGGCTACGACTATAAAAACACGACCTTTCGTTGCAACGATCGGACGAGAACTGATCGGACGAGAACTGACATACTCACGGTGGTATGGCCGTTGCCTAAAATATTTTCTTAGCCCATCGTATATCACGTTCCCATTACTTATACGAGCTCTCAACTTAACTTAACCAAAGGGCGGCCGTTTCTGCCACAAACTGTCGCGAATCCCTTACCACTGTAACAGTTATTACTACTGTCGCTGCTATCGTCGAACGGTATTAACATGCGCATATCCTATCGGATACACTTTAATTGGCCATTACGGTGCGACGTTTTACCAATAATCAGGCCAGAATCGGGATACAAGCTCAAATCCGTTAATACGTAATTGTAGTACCAACGGACGGCCCGGAGAGGCGGAATAATTTGGAAAATTAAGAATAGGAGAGGTAAAGTCAAGAGTGTGTAAGAGACTGTGCCGCGGGTCGGTCGACCTTCCTTCGTCAGTGACAGTGAATCTCAGAAGATGTGCGGGGAGCGGGGGACGTGCACGAGGAGACGCGGCAACGCCGCGAGCTCAGTTCGTGGTCACCGTTCCTCGACGAGTACCGCAAAGTCGCACAAGATACGGGAACTGTTCGGGATTAACGTCCCGTTCAGGCCGTTCAAGGTGCGCGGCGGTCCGCCGCGGGGTCATCGCTGTTAGCGGTTCGGCCGCCCGTCGGAGTTCTGCAGGCTCCGGTCGGGATGCGCCCGATGCGCAGCGGTGCACTTGGCGGCTGGCTGCGCCCTTCGAACGGTATCCTAAATGTGCGCCAACAACGCCGGACATCCGGCAGCGTACCAAGGCCGTGTTACAAAACACGGCCACCCAGCGGTCGCAACCGGCTCCCCAGCCGACGGCGACGGAGATTCCACCTGGCGAAGCGTTCCCTGGACTCCCGCCCCACAGCGCCCGCGAGAGGAGCTCCCCAGCTCCCATAGGTGCGCGAGCGGGCGAGACGTAAGGTCGGCTCGCCAAACCCAGACCATCCAACGTGGACCGGAAGGCGGTGGCATAGGACCGCTTGCGACCCCCTCGACGGGCCGTAGTATCGTCTAGCCCAGCCGACCGCCACAATTAACCGAGAGGGAGTCCACATTGAAGACTCTGACGACCACAAAAAACTGCGTACGACCCCAGGAAGATTCTGGAGGAAGGCTCTTCCTTTGGAAGAGACTTTCTCAAAAAAGAATGACACTGGATGACTAGGACGAAAGTCCAGAACACTTCGGCAGGACGAGAACTGGCATACTCACGGTGGTATGGCCGTTGCCTAAAATATTTTCTTAGCCCATCGTATATCACGTTCCCATTACTTATACGGGCTCTCAACTTAACTTAACCAAAGGGCGGCCGTTTCTGCCACAAACTGTCGCGAATCCCTTACCACTGTAACAGTTATTACTACTGTCGCTGCTATCGTCGAACGGTATTAACATGCGCCTATCCTATCGGATACATTTTAATTGGCCGTTACGGTGCGACGTTTTACCAATAATCGGGCCAGAATCGGGATACAAGCTCAAATCGTCACGCGCGGTCACAAGCGGTCACCCATCCAAGTACTAACCGCGCCCGACTGTGCTTGGCTTGAGTGATCGGACGAGATTGATTGATTGAAAATATTTATTGTCTTTTCTTATATGCTAGTTACATTTTTGTATTCTATTTTACATCTACGTTTAGTCTAAGTTTTCCTAAATACTATATTCTTACAACCTAGGTTTCTTATATACTAATTTCTCAGTCCATTTCTGTCTTTGTTACAGTGAGCCCGCACACACAGCTTTTGCAATTATTGCACTGCACGCGCGCACACCCTCACTTCTCGTTGCCGTTGCACTTTGTTTATTTTTTGTCTATTTGTCCGAGGAAAAATTTATAAAAACCTCACTACGTCTTCGTTGGGAGGGGGAATGTTGTTGGTATTCATCTCCGCTGGCGGGCTCTGACGGCCGTTAGATGCTCGTACGGGAGCCTGTGCTTTCCCGTGCTCTGTTCTCCTTCCGTGATGGCCCTTATCAACGGATTGGCGTGACTCGCCGTTTTATCGTAGAATTTCACGGCCAGTCCGTTGATAAATTCCGCGACCGTGGGGACCCCGGCTCTGTCGTGGATATCCGCCACTCTCGTCCGCATATCCGCCCCAAGGATCGCCCTCAGGCACTTATTTTGGACCACCTGGAGTGCCTGTATGTGGTGCCTAGAGGCGCCACCCCATACAGAAGCTCCGTAGGTCAATATAGGCCTGAGCACGGCCTTGTATAGGCGGATTTTATGCCGTAGTTCTAAGCTACGATGTTGTAGCGGATATCTCAGCACTCTAAGCGCCGCGATCGTTTTTTGGGCGTTAGATTGCGTCATGTTTTTAAAAGTTAGGTGCCGGTCTAGACTGACACCTAAGTATTTAACAGTGGTGACATTCGGGACCACCTCACCGAGAAATCTGGGATACCTGGGTATCAGTACGGGGTTGGTTCGACGGGTAAACACCGTGATTGCCGACTTCGTGGGATTTGCTGTTAATTTCCACTTTTGCAGGTATATTTCGTACCGAGGGATTTGGTTCTGAATCTTCTGCACCGCTGCTATTTGCGAGAACGAGTGTGCGTAAAACACCGTATCATCAGCATATAGAGCGAGCTTATTATTGCAGAACCTAGGTACGTCCGCCGTGTAGATGTTGAAGAGCAGGGGTCCCAGCACGGATCCCTGCGGTACTCCCGCCGGAATCTGCACCGGTTGCGACTCCGCTTCTCCAACCCGGACGACGAACCTCCTATCCCTCAAGTAACTGGCTGTTAGTCGCACTAGCGGCGGCGGTATTCCGTGTCGGATCATCTTGTGTAATAACCCGTCGATCCAGACTCGGTCAAACGCTTTCTCCAGATCTACCGTCATAAGGGCAGTGCGTTGCCTTCTGTTGAAAGCGCTGACCGTATCGGTTACCAACCTCGCGACCTGATGCTCAGTGCCGTGATGTGGCCGGAAACCGAACTGCTCGTCTGGCAGTATCCGGTTTTCGTCCACATGCCTTCGGATGTTCCCGAATATCACTCTTTCCGCAATCTTGGACATTGTGGGCAGCAATGATATCGGCCTGTAGCTCGTTGGCTTCAGCAGATCTTTCCCTGGCTTGGGGACGGGCACCACTATTGCCCGTTTCCACGCAAGGGGAAAATACTGCAGTTTATGCATGGCATTGATAATATACGTTAACTGTACTATAGTTTTCCTCGGTAGGTTCTTTAGGATGATATTTTGTATATTATCAATCCCAGGGGCCTTTTTGGACGGTGTACGACCTATGATTCTCTTAACCTCCTTCGGTGTTGTAAGGTATGGCAGAGAATCTTCGGGGCAAATGGCATTTTGCAGGAAGCAGGTTTTCACCGTGCTTTCAACTAAATTCGTTGTGTCGGCGTCCGTATCCGGCGTGTCGTGATACCGGGCGAACGTCTCCGCAACGATTTCAGCGATTTCGTCCGTTTTAACGGCCACGGTGTTATCTGGTCTTTTCAAGGCGCGCCGGCGACAAGCGAGTTTCATTCAACAGCAGCAACTGTACTTTCTCCCTCCGGACATACTCCGTTACCTCCGCCAGTTTGCCGGAGATACCGTTGCAGTTCCACAGGGCGACTTTAGTCATAGTAAGTGCTGTTAAATTCACTTATCGCCTGCGCGTATTCGAGTGGTGTGTCACACTGACTTATATTTTTGTGCAGCTGCTTTAGCTTGCTGTCCAGCCTCTTGAGGTCAACTTTCTTGTTGATGGCCTCAAGAGTCTGGGCTATGCTTTCTATATAACTCATTTCTTTGTTTACCGCACCGGGGAGCCGCGAGTTCCCTCGCTGCCTACCTGTGTCCTCCTGGCCGTCGGGTCGGGCCGCCATCGCAGTTTGGCTGGCACTCCCTCTCGGCTCGATGGTCCGCCTTACCGCTCCGGATTGGCTCGGCTCTCCCTCCATCGGTGTTCTTCGATTGGCAGCAGCTTGTATCTGTGGCTCCTCCCTCTGCTTCCGTTGGGCCTGCGGTAGCGGTGGTAAGTCCTCCCTTCTCCGCACGTTGTAGGTCGGCAACGGTGCTGGTTTGTATTTCGGTTGATTGGTTTTGGCGGGTGGCTGTTTCTTCCCTCCTTGCTTGTTCTTCCCTTCCAGCGCCTTGATATACGCTTCGCACCTTATACTTGATGCCGGATGCGCCCCTCCGCAGTTGCAGCATTTTGCCGGGAAGTCCTTAGATTTTTGCGGGCAGTCGAACGATCTGTGCGACTGCGCGCATCTCACGCATCGAGCGACGTTTAAAAAGCAATTTGAAGTCGCGTGCCCCCAATCTTGACACTTTTTGCATTGTGTCAATTGCTTTTTGGATTGGTGTTGTTCATAATACACTTTTGTCCTCTGTAGATATTTTGCCTTGGTTCGGACGTCCTTGATGTCCGTGCCTTTCGGCACGACCATCATGAATACCGGCGTTCTGGTGTTCTTAAATTTCTCCACCCTCTTCGCCGGTATTCCGAGCTCGATAAGCTCTTCGCGTATCTCCTCAGGGGTGGCCTCCTCGTGCAGCCCCTTTATAAGATACGCGTAAGTCCTCTCTGTACGCGGAGTGTATGTGTAAAATGGGAGTTTCCCCCCGTATGTTTTGATAAATTTCTTGTAGTCTACTATATTTTTATAATAGACTTTCGTTGTGTTCCCGGCAAATTGCTGGTAGTAGTCTTTGGATATGGCATCCAGGCAACCACGAAACTCTCTGTAATGTTCCCCGACTCGCGTGGGGAAACAAATTGGTGGAGACTTCTGCTTCTTGGTCTCCTGTTCCTTTTCGCATTCTTGTTCTTTCCGCTGCTCGCTTTCTGATTTCGAGAGCGACATTTCTACGTCTACGGTTTCTACCGCTGTTTCTGCTAACGCGCCGTATCTGTTACTTACGGCTACGTTAAAATATTCCAATAATCCCGCGGGCTTGCGGTTACCCGCCGCTCCCGGGACTGCTCGGACTTCGCGCTCCGTCGCCATGGTGGCGTCGAACTTTCCTCTGGCGTCTTCTTCGGTCCTAATCTTTGTCATCTTTCCCGCTAGCGTTGGAATACTGTCCAAGCTAGAATCGGAATCCTCCGACTGGCATGACGGGTACCTCCCTTTTCCTCTCGTAAGTGTTTTCACGCTACTCATACGTAGCGCTTAGCGTGTTTGTAAACACAATTTACGGTCGGCTTGTTGTTCCACTCGATGTAAATACCGGGTTTCCTACCTGCCAAGGGTCGTACTTCGCCTACCTGCTTTGCGGCAGTAGGTAAGGCGGATGAGTAACGCTGGTGCGGCGATTGTTCGGCTATTGTTTCTTGGCTGAGTCACCTTACGTTTGCGTCAACCACGTGTTACTTCTACCACGTGTCGCGTATGTTTACGCGATACATGTACACTTGGTATCGCTCTTTAGAAACTGGTCTTTGATCCAGATCTGATTTTAAAACCACTTTTTAACACTTTAGTTTTATTTTTTCACTGCAAGAAGTATCTGCCTCGTATAACGGCTACGACTATAAAAACACGACCTTTCGTTGCAACGATCGGACGAGAACTGACATACTCACGGTGGTATGGCCGTTGCCTAAAATATTTTCTTAGCCCATCGTATATCACGTTCCCATTACTTATACGAGCTCTCAACTTAACTTAACCAAAGGGCGGCCGTTTCTGCCACAAACTGTCGCGAATCCCTTACCACTGTAACAGTTATTACTACTGTCGCTGCTATCGTCGAACGGTATTAACATGCGCATATCCTATCGGATACACTTTAATTGGCCATTACGGTGCGACGTTTTACCAATAATCAGGCCAGAATCGGGATACAAGCTCAAATCCGTTAATACGTAATTGTAGTACCAACGGACGGCCCGGAGAGGCGGAATAATTTGGAAAATTAAGAATAGGAGAGGTAAAGTCAAGAGTGTGTAAGAGACTGTGCCGCGGGTCGGTCGACCTTCCTTCGTCAGTGACAGTGAATCTCAGAAGATGTGCGGGGAGCGGGGGACGTGCACGAGGAGACGCGGCAACGCCGCGAGCTCAGTTCGTGGTCACCGTTCCTCGACGAGTACCGCAAAGTCGCACAAGATACGGGAACTGTTCGGGATTAACGTCCCGTTCAGGCCGTTCAAGGTGCGCGGCGGTCCGCCGCGGGGTCATCGCTGTTAGCGGTTCGGCCGCCCGTCGGAGTTCTGCAGGCTCCGGTCGGGATGCGCCCGATGCGCAGCGGTGCACTTGGCGGCTGGCTGCGCCCTTCGAACGGTATCCTAAATGTGCGCCAACAACGCCGGACATCCGGCAGCGTACCAAGGCCGTGTTACAAAACACGGCCACCCAGCGGTCGCAACCGGCTCCCCAGCCGACGGCGACGGAGATTCCACCTGGCGAAGCGTTCCCTGGACTCCCGCCCCACAGCGCCCGCGAGAGGAGCTCCCCAGCTCCCATAGGTGCGCGAGCGGGCGAGACGTAAGGTCGGCTCGCCAAACCCAGACCATCCAACGTGGACCGGAAGGCGGTGGCATAGGACCGCTTGCGACCCCCTCGACGGGCCGTAGTATCGTCTAGCCCAGCCGACCGCCACAATTAACCGAGAGGGAGTCCACATTGAAGACTCTGACGACCACAAAAAACTGCGTACGACCCCAGGAAGATTCTGGAGGAAGGCTCTTCCTTTGGAAGAGACTTTCTCAAAAAAGAATGACACTGGATGACTAGGACGAAAGTCCAGAACACTTCGGCAGGACGAGAACTGGCATACTCACGGTGGTATGGCCGTTGCCTAAAATATTTTCTTAGCCCATCGTATATCACGTTCCCATTACTTATACGGGCTCTCAACTTAACTTAACCAAAGGGCGGCCGTTTCTGCCACAAACTGTCGCGAATCCCTTACCACTGTAACAGTTATTACTACTGTCGCTGCTATCGTCGAACGGTATTAACATGCGCCTATCCTATCGGATACATTTTAATTGGCCGTTACGGTGCGACGTTTTACCAATAATCGGGCCAGAATCGGGATACAAGCTCAAATCGTCACGCGCGGTCACAAGCGGTCACCCATCCAAGTACTAACCGCGCCCGACTGTGCTTGGCTTGAGTGATCGGACGAGATTGATTGATTGAAAATATTTATTGTCTTTTCTTATATGCTAGTTACATTTTTGTATTCTATTTTACATCTACGTTTAGTCTAAGTTTTCCTAAATACTATATTCTTACAACCTAGGTTTCTTATATACTAATTTCTCAGTCCATTTCTGTCTTTGTTACAGTGAGCCCGCACACACAGCTTTTGCAATTATTGCACTGCACGCGCGCACACCCTCACTTCTCGTTGCCGTTGCACTTTGTTTATTTTTTGTCTATTTGTCCGAGGAAAAATTTATAAAAACCTCACTACGTCTTCGTTGGGAGGGGGAATGTTGTTGGTATTCATCTCCGCTGGCGGGCTCTGACGGCCGTTAGATGCTCGTACGGGAGCCTGTGCTTTCCCGTGCTCTGTTCTCCTTCCGTGATGGCCCTTATCAACGGATTGGCGTGACTCGCCGTTTTATCGTAGAATTTCACGGCCAGTCCGTTGATAAATTCCGCGACCGTGGGGACCCCGGCTCTGTCGTGGATATCCGCCACTCTCGTCCGCATATCCGCCCCAAGGATCGCCCTCAGGCACTTATTTTGGACCACCTGGAGTGCCTGTATGTGGTGCCTAGAGGCGCCACCCCATACAGAAGCTCCGTAGGTCAATATAGGCCTGAGCACGGCCTTGTATAGGCGGATTTTATGCCGTAGTTCTAAGCTACGATGTTGTAGCGGATATCTCAGCACTCTAAGCGCCGCGATCGTTTTTTGGGCGTTAGATTGCGTCATGTTTTTAAAAGTTAGGTGCCGGTCTAGACTGACACCTAAGTATTTAACAGTGGTGACATTCGGGACCACCTCACCGAGAAATCTGGGATACCTGGGTATCAGTACGGGGTTGGTTCGACGGGTAAACACCGTGATTGCCGACTTCGTGGGATTTGCTGTTAATTTCCACTTTTGCAGGTATATTTCGTACCGAGGGATTTGGTTCTGAATCTTCTGCACCGCTGCTATTTGCGAGAACGAGTGTGCGTAAAACACCGTATCATCAGCATATAGAGCGAGCTTATTATTGCAGAACCTAGGTACGTCCGCCGTGTAGATGTTGAAGAGCAGGGGTCCCAGCACGGATCCCTGCGGTACTCCCGCCGGAATCTGCACCGGTTGCGACTCCGCTTCTCCAACCCGGACGACGAACCTCCTATCCCTCAAGTAACTGGCTGTTAGTCGCACTAGCGGCGGCGGTATTCCGTGTCGGATCATCTTGTGTAATAACCCGTCGATCCAGACTCGGTCAAACGCTTTCTCCAGATCTACCGTCATAAGGGCAGTGCGTTGCCTTCTGTTGAAAGCGCTGACCGTATCGGTTACCAACCTCGCGACCTGATGCTCAGTGCCGTGATGTGGCCGGAAACCGAACTGCTCGTCTGGCAGTATCCGGTTTTCGTCCACATGCCTTCGGATGTTCCCGAATATCACTCTTTCCGCAATCTTGGACATTGTGGGCAGCAATGATATCGGCCTGTAGCTCGTTGGCTTCAGCAGATCTTTCCCTGGCTTGGGGACGGGCACCACTATTGCCCGTTTCCACGCAAGGGGAAAATACTGCAGTTTATGCATGGCATTGATAATATACGTTAACTGTACTATAGTTTTCCTCGGTAGGTTCTTTAGGATGATATTTTGTATATTATCAATCCCAGGGGCCTTTTTGGACGGTGTACGACCTATGATTCTCTTAACCTCCTTCGGTGTTGTAAGGTATGGCAGAGAATCTTCGGGGCAAATGGCATTTTGCAGGAAGCAGGTTTTCACCGTGCTTTCAACTAAATTCGTTGTGTCGGCGTCCGTATCCGGCGTGTCGTGATACCGGGCGAACGTCTCCGCAACGATTTCAGCGATTTCGTCCGTTTTAACGGCCACGGTGTTATCTGGTCTTTTCAAGGCGCGCCGGCGACAAGCGAGTTTCATTCAACAGCAGCAACTGTACTTTCTCCCTCCGGACATACTCCGTTACCTCCGCCAGTTTGCCGGAGATACCGTTGCAGTTCCACAGGGCGACTTTAGTCATAGTAAGTGCTGTTAAATTCACTTATCGCCTGCGCGTATT
>JAIOKQ010000243.1:0-98140 GCA_020654165.1 Oryctes rhinoceros | reverse complement strand
GCGCTGCGCCGCAGTTGGCGCACTTGCGGGGCTCCCCGTCAGCAAGGGAGCAGCCAGCCGTCAGATGCCCCGCCGCGCATCGGGCACATCTCGCCTGGAGCCTACAACACTCCGACGAGTGGCCGAACCGCTGGCAGCGATGGCACTGCGGTGGACCGCCGCGTCCCTTGAACGGGCTGATCGAGACGCTAATCCCGAACAGCTCCCGAACTTTATACGCCTTCTCCAGGTCACGGCGCGGAACGGCGACCATGAATACGGAGCTTGCTGTGTGGTCGCGTCTCCTCATGTTAGCCGCCGATCTAGCCGGAATTCCCTGGCGCAGGAACTCCTCCTTCACCTTTTCGGGCGGAATGGTGGGTGGCAGGTATTTCACTATCACCTTCGCGGGGCGGTTGCCCTGCATGGTGTAGGTATAAAACTGCCTACCCTCCTTCGCCAACAAGGTGGTTAGGGCGATCCAATCTACCTCGGAGGTAGTTTTAACCACTAAGTGGTTAACTTTGAATTGGAACGTGGCCCTATCTTGGCAGATCGCCTTGATAGAGGCCACAGCTTCCACAAAGTCTACCTCGAACAGGTAGACCGGAGGACATTTCGCCGCGGTCTTGCGTCCCTCGGCGGGTCGGGTAGCTGCGGTTGCACCCGCAGCTGGCTTGCTTCCTCCTTCCGGCGCTGGTTTGGCCGTCCGGATCTTCTTATTCCGGCGCACCTTCTTCCATTCCCCCGCGTCGTTCAATTCCAGCTCCTCCTCCGAACTGCTGGATCCGGTACTCTCTTCCTCGTTGATGGTCCGCTTCTTCTGGGCCCCAGTGAACGAGCCACTGGAGCCGAAGGGTCCCTGCTCGACCTCCATATCAGCCGTAGCTGATACGTCGGCCATAGCAGGCGCCGCTAACTTTGTGGCAATAATCTCTGGCTCTTTCGTTTCGGTTAAAAACGTCTTAAAACTTAAGAGTTCTCACGAACTCGTTCTAGGACGACGATGAAAAGTGACGGTTACGCCCAAAGTAACGGTCACTCAAGTTGGTACGCACACGTACCGTCAGCAGAACTGCGTCAGGTATGTAGGAAAGCTTCTCTCGCAAAATGTATCAGCACACGTCTGTTCGCTTCAACGGCTCGCTCGAGAATCCACGGTTACACTAAATGTAACGGTCACTTATTGCGGCTGGTGCACGTACCGTCAGCTGAACTGCGTCTGTATTACCGTCGGCGCTTCGACGAGGGTGTAATTCGAAGCGGGGTGAAGCGCGGAATTGAGGTTCGCTTCACGCCCCGTGCGAGGTGCGGCGCAAAGTAGGATCGTGCACCCTCGTACGGCGACAAATATAAAACCAAGGGGATGGTCTAGCTCGTGCGGTTTGTTCTTAACTTAAAACTACGGGAAAAACAAGAAAGCTGTACAAAGGGAGGGGTAATGCGAGGGCTACGGTAAGCGAGGCGTTGGTGGTCTAGGGGGACGGTATCGTGGAGCAAGCCTTGTTAGTCGGGCAGCATGCCAATTACTCGGTAAGGAGCAACACTAGGGAGTGGTTTACAAGTTGGGAAACGAGGTCGTAAGGTGAAACGGGGTGATCTTGATTATCGATGTTGTTCTAATGTGTGGGTGTCTGCGTTGATGTTTTCTTGGTTATTCGGTGGTGGTGGGACCGTGATCAGTCCTTTTATCGATGGGTGCCCATGGAAATTTCTTGGGCGGCCTTTGGCTTCTTGGCGAGCAAGTGTGGGTGTTCTTCGGCTTTGCGTTTGAGTAGCGCGATGCCTTGTCGTTTAGCTGTTGATGTCCTGGGTCGGATTGCGTCCTTGACGGCGGGATTTCCGTGGGTGATCATTTTATTGTAGGTGTTGAATGATCTCTTGGCTATGAGTTAGTCCAGCGTGTCGGTTTGCAACTCATGGAATAGCCTTTGTGTGCTCAGGTATTTCGGGGCTTGAGCTGCCCTCCTGATTATGCCGTTAATCTTGGCTTGAACTCTCTCTTTTGCAGTTGAGTTGACTTGGTGCCAAATTTCTCCTCCGTAGGTTGCTTTGGGTATAATTATGGTCTTGATGGCTCGCATCTTATTGGAGATGTCGAGTTTGCTTCGTCGATTGAGAAGCGGGTAAAGTTCTCCGGCTGCCTGTCCAATTTTTCTTCTCAGCTCCTTCGCGTGGGTTTTGTAGGTGAGGGTGTCGA
The DNA here is from genome assembly GCA_020654165.1 of Oryctes rhinoceros. Lineage (NCBI taxonomy): Eukaryota > Metazoa > Arthropoda > Insecta > Coleoptera > Scarabaeidae > Oryctes > Oryctes rhinoceros. Next base: position 95,961 of record JAIOKQ010000243.1, on the reverse strand, counting down.
CCAGGGTGACACCCAGATATTTGGCTTCTTTGCTCTATGGGATAACGTGGTCTTCTACGCTGATTTGTTATGGTTGGGTTCGCTTCTTGGTGTTTTGGAAGAATACGGCTACGGATTTAGTCGGGTTGATCTTGATGCGCCATGACCGGAAGTAGAAACTCATGGTGTCGATGTCTTCTTGTAGTCGGCTTGTGAGGAACTTTTTGTTGTGGTTGCTTATGTAGATCGCGGTGTCGTCGGCTAATTGGGCAAGTTGGGAGTGGGCCGGGGCGGGTATGTCGGCCATGTACAGGTTGAAGAGGTGGGGGCCCGAGCACTGATCCTTGTGGTACTCCGGCTCGAATTGTTCTGGTGGTCGAGGTTGTGTCTTCAATTCTGACGTGGAATTGAAATGGAGAGGTAGCTTTGGATGACATTTTTTCGGTGATGAGTTCAGTGAGCCTTACTAACTGCTGGCTGGTGGAGTGTTCTTCTCTGAAGCCTAGTTGGTGCGGTGGAATGAGGTCCAGTTGGTCCATTTCTTCTTTTAGTCTGGTCAGGATGACCCTTTCGGCGATCTTGCTGATCTTGATGTCGGCAGGAGGCTGATTGGCCTGTAGGACGTTAGTACGTTTTTGGTTTTCCTGGTTTGGGTATCGTTATGATTTGCGCTTCCTTCCTGGTGTTTGGGAAGCGCTTTGATTCCATTTATTATCTTGGTTATGGCTCGGATGCTTTCGTCGAGTGAGTTCTTCACAGCTTCGGTGGATGTCTGGTCGTGCCCACTGGCTTTTCTCCTTTTTAACTTGGCGATGATTGAACGGATTTCGTCTTCGGTGGCTTCTGTGGGTTCTTCTTCTTCTTCCTCTTCTCGTTCTTCTGGTTGGGGTTGTTGGGCTTCTTCGATTCGGCGGTGGAATTCCTGCAGGGCGTGATCCATTGGATTGGGGGTGAAGGTGTCTTCTAGGGTGTCGGCGAATGCTTCTGCTTCTGAAGTTAACCATTGCGTCGATGTCTCTGGTACCATTGATATTGATTGGTCTTATGTGATGTTCTGGTTCAATTTGGCCCAGTTGGTGAACAGCACCTCCCTGTTGCTGTGTTCGGGACTATAGTCGATTTGGGCTAGGATTGGGAAGTGGTCTGAGTGTAGGTCAGAGATGACTTGTAGGGTAATTGGAGTAGTGATGTTAGCTATGGCTATGTCCAGTACATCCGTGGAGGAGTTGCCGTCGTGGATGTGAGTGGGCTCGCCCGGTAACCAGTAGGCCTTTGTCCTGTGCGAGCCTGCGTAGGGCATCCCCTTTGCTGTTGGCTATTTTGTAGTTCCATTCCGGGTGCTTCGAATTCAGGTCGCCCATCAAAATGGTGGCGGAACCGGGCGGGAACAAATTTTCGAATTCCTCTTCCTCGATGACCTTGTTGCATGGTAGGTAGACTGCCTGGAGTGCGAGCGGCCCGTTTCTGGTGTTAATCCTGATCCCCGTGGATTCGATATTTTGGTGCTGTTGTTCGGTGTGTACCTCGTTTAACTTTAACTTGGCATGGATGGATGGAGAGGAACTATGTTCTTTTTCTCCTTCATCGGGCGGGGGATCAATGGCAGAAAATGGCTCGGCAGGTCGTCGAAACGTACCTTGCCTTGGGCTTAAGCCCTGTGGAGACGTTTTTTGTCACATCGGGATGTGACGAGATGTGGGGTGTGGGTGGCTGAGATCGTGGGAGAAGGTGGGCGATGGTGCTTTGGTCTTGGCTTGCGCCGGGTGGTGGTTTGCTTGTCAGGGGTCCACGAGCGAGTGGGGGCGCTTGTGGGGACCGTGTCTGACGCTGAGGTCGATGTTAGCGACGAGGGCGTTGTCATGGGTGGGGACTTTCTCGAAGTAGGCCTCGGCCAGCTCCTTGATGTGGGCGAAGATCGTGGGGAGATGAAGGTCTCTGTGTAGGGAGTCGTTTGTGACGTACCATGGTGCGCCTGTCATGATACGCAAGAACTTGTTCTGCTGGACTTGCAGTTTGTTTAGATGGGTGGCGGCCGCGTGCCCCCAGACAGGGACTGCGTAAGTCAGCTTGGGTCTAATGGCAGAAGTATAAAGTAGCTGCTTCAGTTGAAGCGAGAGCCTGCTATTGAAGTGTAATAGCGGGTACAGGTTGACTAGGACACCTGTGAGCCTGTTTGTCAGTTCGAGTATGTGATGCCTCCACGTTAGCCGGCTATCTAGGATGACTCCCAGATATGTGGCGGTGTTTCTCCATGGGATCGCTCCGTTCTCCATGGTGATGTTCGGGGGCTGTTGGCGGGAGGACTTGCTGAAGAGAACCGCTGTGCTCTTCTCGGGGTTTACCTGGGTGTGCCAGCGGTCGAACCAGACATCCAGGTCGTCTGCGGCGACCTGAAGCCTTCTCGCCGCCAGCCAAGGGGCGCGGGAGGTGGAGTACACCAGGGTATCGTCGGCGTACAGGGCTAGATGGGTGTTCGGTGAACGGGGGAGGTCGTGAATGTAGACGCTGTATAGAAGGGGTGCCAGGACGGAGCCTTGGGGAACGCCGGCGAGAATCGGTCTTGGCCTTGATAGGGCCGAGGCATGTTTGACCGAGAAGAAGCGGTTACGGAGGAAGGACTGAATTAGTTGGACGAGGGGGAGCGAGACGTTAAGTCGGATAAGCTTGCAAAGAAGTCCGTTGTGCCAGACTCGATCGAAGGCTTTGGCGACGTCGAGGAAGAGGGCCACGGTGGTGTGTTTTTTGTTGAAACCGTCGGTGATATGATCGACGAGTCTGTGAAGTTGGTGGGTGGTGGAGTGTCCGTGACGGAAGCCGAACTGCTCCGGTTGGATAGCGCCTAGATCTTCGATCTCGTCGCGGAGACGAGACTGGACGAGCCTTTCGAAGATCTTTCCCAAGACTGGGAGGAGACTTATGGGGCGATAGTTCTGAGGGAACTGGGGATCTTGGGTGCGCTTTCTGAACAGTATAATGTGGGCCATTTTCCACTGATCAGGGAAGTGACGCAGTCTGAAGCAAGCGTTGAAGATATTGACGAGACGCCCAATTCGATTAGAATCGGGTTATGATCGGAGTCGAGTTCGTGGAGCGAAGTGATGGAATGGTCTGCTCTGATATTTCTCGCGATCATGATGTCGAGAACATCCGGACGTCCGACGGTGCCGTAGTGGGTGGGTTCTACGGGCCCGTCTATAATGATGTCTCGTTCAAGGGCTAGGTCGAAGAGGATTCGGCCGGAGCGAGTGGTTATCCTGGAGTTCCAGGAGGGGTGCTTGGCATTGAGATCACCTGCCAAGATGGTGGGGGTATCCTCGGCGAAGATGGCGTCTAGCATCTCCGCAGTGATTCGGCCCGCGGGGGGTTTGTAGGCAGCGATGAGCCTTAGGGGACCTTGTGCGGTGGAAAGGATCACACTGCAGAGCTCGAGTCCAATCAAATTGGGGGAAGGGCAGAGATGATGCCCGATGGTGTTCTTGACGAATACCGCAACTCCTCCGCCGCGACCGTGGATACGGTCCGAGCGATGGAGCGCGAATCCGGGGATCTTAACCGTGTCCGCAGCCCTGAGATGTGTCTCAGAGATCAACAGCACGTCGATATTGAGCCGCCTGGTGAACTCGATTAGGCCGAGGATTTTAGGGGCGAGCGAGTTGGCGTTCCACGCGCACACCCTGAGGGAGTTCAGTTGCCTTGGTCGTCTAACCATGGGCAACGTTGAAGAGCTGGCAAATCTCCGGAGTGAAGCCGAGGACGATCTGTACTATGTCCTCGTTGGTTTTGGCGTTTGAGAGCGCCGAGCCAATCCGGAACACGAGGGCTAAGAGACCAGCCACGTGATCCGGGGAGAAGAAGTTGGCGTTGGCTTTGGGAGAAGCCGACGGACGCTTGGGCGTGCGTGCGCCTGGGGTGGGTTTGGTGGGTCGGGGGGCGGCCGGCTTGCTTGAAGCCGCAGGCCAGCGGGGTGCAGCGGGAGGGGGAGAGGGCCTGCTGCCGGAGGTTGAGGGAGCGGGGTTGGTAGCGGAGGGGGTGGCTCTGCTGGTAGCCGGGGCTTTCCGCTGAGGAAGAGATGGCCACGCTTTGGTGGTTAGTTTGGGGGGAGGCGCTGGAGCCCGAACAGTGGACTCCTGAGCTGACCTCTTGGGTGGCTGAGGGGCGCGCTCGTTGTCCGGAGGACAAGCGGGGCATCCTCGGTAGCTGGCGGGGTGGGGGCCACCGCAGTTGCAGCAGGTGGCGGGGGTGTTGGCTGCTTTGGTGCAGGTGGCCGAAGCGTGACCAGCACCACACTTGACGCAGCGGTGTGCCATCTTGCATTCCCGCTGCGTATGGCCGAAGCGCTGGCAACGAAAGCACTGGCTGACTTTCGTGTTGCGGCGCGGGGATTCGGCTTTAACTTCCAGATCTAGGAGGTTAGAGATCTGGAAGAGCTTCTTGGAGTCGTCCGTTTTGTCGAGCTGGACGACGACGAGGGGCATGGGAGCTTTCCCACGGGACTTAACCATACGATGAACGTTGGCGCCGGGGAATCCCTTGGCGGAGAGATCGGCCGCGATTTCGTCCGTCGTGATATCCGTGGGGATACCCCTAAGGACGACCCTGAGCGGCTTTTCTTCCGGGAGTCTATATGTGAAATATTGCAGCTTCTCGGAGTCGAGAAGGGACTTGAATTTCCGGTAATCATCAGGGGAAGCGGGTTCCACTCTGATGCCGTCGGCTGTGTTTCGGGCCTTGGTGAAGTTTATCTTTTTTGCTCTCAAGAGAGCAACGAGGGCCGTCCACTTCTCCTTATTTTGGATAGTGATCGGTGGACATTTCTTGGATTTGCCAGCAGCTTGGGGGGGTTTCTTGTCGGGAGCGGGTGTTTTGGACGAAGGGTTGTCCAGGGCGGTGAACCTATTTTGCGTAGGTATTTTGGCGGGAGGGCTCGCAGGGGATAGCTTGGCTATCTTGCGTGGCGTGGTGAAATTGTCCGTGGACGAGATGACGCTTCGCCGAGACGAAGCAGAAGAAGCCGACTGGGTGGACGATTCCGAGTCGGAGGACAGTGGCAGGGAACCGTCGGACATATCCTCGTCCATCGGTTGATGCTGCATCGCTTTGATGAGCGAGTCCAATGAACGGTTGACGACTATGTCCGACGTAGTAGGGGGAGTAGATGTCGTGATGGGTGAGCTCCTCTTACGGAGCTTTTTGAGTTTCGGCGGGCGAGGGGGTGACGGGGGGGAAGGTGGGAGCGGGGACTCCGTCCCACCTTGAGAAACGTCCATCCTTAGATGGACTTGGCAGCTGAGGGGTGCTGCCGTAGAAGCCGTAGAGCCGCGACTAATATTCTAGTACGCAGGGGGAAAAAAAAAAAAAAAAAAAAAAAACACACAAAACGGCCGTTGAAAAAACCGTTAAAAGTGGCGGGTAAAAACTCACGTGGATTGGCCGGTTGGTAAACCTCCCAGGCATCCAATCACTGGCGGCTGTCCTGTCGATGGCGAACACTGTAGCACTCCGTGGCACTCGGAAGAACACGTCCGTACGCTTCAGTGTCTGGCACAACACTCGTGTACCTCGTGGGAGATGTGGTGCTTAATTAGGACAGCTGTTCCACCTCCTCTGGCACCTCCTCCTTGCGGTCGTTTCTGTAGACGGCGTATCCCGGGAGCCGAAAATTGTCGTGGGGTTTCAGAAAGGTCTCCCCCAGCAGTATGATGTCGACTTCGTTTTCGTTGACGAAGACGACCAGTTCGCCTCTCTTGTTTTTCACGCTTTGCGCGTTCCAGTACATGATTTCCAGTATTCTTCGGTGTACAGCCATTACTTAGCGTTGAAAAGCTTGGTGATCTCCTTTGTCTGTTGGATGAATTCCAGTTTCTGTTCGGTGTTGGCGTTGGTCTTGTTGAGGGTGACCGGCATTCTTCCGAGGATGGGCTCTAGTTTGTCTTCCTTGCTTTTCTGGGTGTTTTCGGTTTTCTTCTGTTGGGATTGCTGCTCAGCTTGTTGGGCTGGTGTTCCCGTCGTTTTGTATGCCTCTTGTCTCTTCGTCCATAGATTGATCATGGGGAGCGGGGCTTCCTGGAACTTCTGTTTGTTGCTCGGGTTGCTCGGGCACTTTATATAAGTGGATAAGTGCTCCCCGTTACAGTTGGCGCACTTCGGTGGCGTTGTAGGCGGCTTTTTGCATTCGTGCGTCGAGTGGTTTTGCCCGCACTTCATGCATTTAAACTCGATGTGACAGTTTTTCTGGGCGTGCCCGAATAACTGACACTTGTGGCATTATATGATGCCCGTTTTAACCTTCAGCGGTTCGACTTTGATTGACAATCCACATACATGTTTTAGATTGTATATGGATTTGTAGTTTATTTTATTAGTTTTCGGTATTCCTCTTCGGTTGCCGGGTCGATTTGGATGCCGCTTCTCACCAGTTTGTTTTTAGTTGTTTCTATCCGGTTGCGCTGGATTAACTGGCGTCTGTGAAGGAGGTCCCACACGTGCTCGATAGGGTTCATGTCCGGACTTACCGCAGGCCAATCTAAAACTGGAATACCAACATAGTTAAGGTATTCCTGGACAATACCAACATAGTTAAGGTATTCCTGGACGATTATTGCAACATGCGGTCGTGCATTAACATGAATTCGTTTCCTATAATTGGCGCATATGGTACTACATGCTCTTCTAAAATGTCCGTTATATACCTGTGGGCAGACAATGTACCTCTGTCTACTGGTACTAACTCTGTACGGCCTGTTAAACAGATGCCTCCCCAAACCATAATAGAGCCACCAGCGAAATTAGGTCTAGGTCTGATATTACACTGCGAATAGCGCTCACCGTCTCGTCTGTACACTGAGATACGCCTATCTGAGGTGTAAAGACCAAATCTTGACTCATCTGTGAAGAGTATATTGGCCCAGTCATTAATGTTCCAATTTACATGTTTTCTGGCAAACCTTAAGCGAGCCACTCGGTGGTTTCCTATTCCGAATAGTTTGAGTACTCACACGAGTATTTCTGACTCTAGCCAAGTCGTTCTGCGATTGTCTCGCAGTTACATGTCTTCGATGTAATGCTCGTAGTAGTAAATAGCGGTCATCTTGGCGAGTAGAACATCTTGGACGACCTGGTACAGGTCTTCTACTGTAATTGCCTGTTTCCCTATATCTGGCTACGGCTCTAGAAACACTTGACTGATTGATGTTCATCAAATTAGCAACGTATGCTTGAGATCGTCCATCTTCGATTAAAGCAACTATAGCAGCCACTTGTTTTAAAGTTAAATTGCTCATTTTAGTTTTAAAAGCGTTGGTACAGAACTCTGACTTCGCACTTTAAAATTTGTCCGTATAGGAAGACTTTCAATAAACAACTGAACAAACCTTACACATATGCATTTTTCTAAATGTGTTCTTTTAGAAAAAAGCTATGTTTCATGATTTTGTTAGTGCTTTTACAGTTTACATACACGAGGCAAATTTTTTGTGAACGTATAAAAATATATTGGTTTATAAATGCCCTTTTTTAGTTTATGCGATACTTTTTTGGCGGAGTGTATAATAAAGTAATGTATTGGTTTGCTTAATGCATCATTTCGGTACAAATGCTGTAATACTTTGGAATATTTCATTAGGTTACATAGTATGCTGGTGAATAAATGTATATTTCCTAATTTGAGTTGTTTAAGAATTTGAAAAAAGTAATCGATCTATACAGTCTAGATTTAAGAATTTTGGATCGCTGCTTCTATATTTTTAATAGTACTAGTATTCGAAGTACAGTACAGTCCCGCTAGAGTGAACATTATCAGCCAAGCTCGTGCTCACCAAATCGTATTGTTCACTAAATAGAGGATTATTAAAAAATTAAATGCAAATACATATCTGCAATCCAACTTTATTTATTATTATTATCACTATTTATTATAATAAGTAATAATATAAGTTAGCAATGATAATACCCGACATTTTTATATTAAAAACTTAGTAACTTATAATTTTGTTTTAGAATACGTAGTTATCTTTGTTTGTTCTAACTTTTTCTTTGCTTTGATTTCAATTAATTTACTTTTTAAACTATGCAGAGTTAGTAAATGTGAGAATTCAACATTCTCCTCATTTTCTTCCAGCCCTTGAATGAGATCATTAACAGATTTAGGAGCACGATTGGTCGAAATCAATTGGTCATCATAGATGATATTACACATTAACAAATGACTATTATTGTGCTCTTCCGAATCACTTTTATCAATAACATTTGCTCCGGTGGCTTCTTGTAATATGTCCTTATTTCTTTCATCAACGTTACCATCATTGAATCGAGTCTAAAAAAATATCAATTTTATAACTAAGATTTAGTTAGAAACTTTTACTTACATTTGGAGTGATATTTTGTAAAATATGTCCTATATCTTGATTTGCTTCAAAGGCTTCATCGTTAATTAAACGAGAGCGTAAAATGCTTAGTGGTATATCTTCCTCATCATCATTTTAGACATGGATTGTCTAAAATACTATTCCAGCACTTCTTTATAACTGCATTATTTACATTATTTCAAGCTATAAATGAAGTTACTCGATTCTCGATTGAAGTTTTTAAAAACGAAACTAACAAGTAACATCAAGAACTTTAATGAAATGAATATTCTATTACAACAGTAATATATGAAGCGATGCGCTTGTACACTACAGAATGCAAATCAATACTGAACTACTAATATTCTAACAATGCCATCTTGCCTTAAGAATAAGATGTTTATATTGTCCGAAACAAATAAACAGTGTAGGTTTCCTTGTGCGGCCACCATATGGCTATAATATAATTTCTCCTTCTCCAGAATGAACAAATACGAGGACTTGAATTTGCTCAGTTCTTCTATCTCTAGGTATATCAATAATTGCGATTTTATACGATGTCCAACCGTAGTATCCTGGGATGGTAATTACTGCGTGATTGCAAGAGCGCGATTGCAAGTAGTATGCTGTTAGCCCATGGATGTGTTTTCGTAGTAATAGGCGATGTCGCTTCATATCTTAAGCCGTCCGCCAGTGTCTTTGTGTGTTTTGCGCCCATTTGGCTGATCCTGTATGGGTGTGTTTGGGTGATATCTGTAGAGGCCTTCGTTCCAATCGGTGAGATAAAGTTGTATGAAGGTCACGTATCTTGAGCACGTTCTCTTCCGGTATGACCTCGCTCGGGGAAAACGTTTCTCGTTTTCGATCTCCACATTGCAGTCTTCTAATTCGATTATCGATGGTTCGTGTACAACCAGGAGTCCGTCTTGCGGGCACATTGAGCGTACCGTAGTGGGTTTCTTGAGGTTAACCAGGACCTTCGTCGCATTGATTTTCTGTAGTAGTGTTTTGGTTAAGGTAACGGCTGTAACTGGGCAGGTATCAGCCGCGTTAATTAGTACTTTCTTCAAGCATGGATCGCCTTTCATTAAGTATTCGCGTTTGCAGAAGTATATGTTTCCAATTGAGCTACATTTTCTTTCCGAGTTTCAGTAATCGTCGTTGTCGAACAATAAGTAGGGTGTCTCAGGGATAATTGTGTGATTATTTTGGTACACAGGAAAGAAGTGAAAGTAGTTGTAGTGTTTGGATACTACCGGTACATGTATTTTGAACAAGATTATATCGTTGCTGACGATAAAATCTGTTGAAAGGAAAGAATAGTAGTTAATGATACGATTGAAGTTTGGCAAGTGCTCTGAAGTGTGCTCGCTATTCATTATGTTCAATGTTCTTTCTATTTCGTATGCTTGTATTACTGACGTGCGGAGAATACGTGTGTTAGCAAATGATAGGGTTGTTTGCAAATTATTCATAACGTCTAGTAATATTTGTAATTCTAATATTAGCTTGTCTAGGGTTAAATTTGGTGATATTATTTCGGCATGTTCTTGTAATACCTTGTCGTTTTTTATGAGGTAAGCTAACTGTACCGTAGTCTTGTTGTGATTCTCTTGAATAGTTTCAAACGTTTGGGTATATTTTGTAGTAATTTCCTTTAAGATTGTTGGCTGTTCCGAAAGTGAATTTTGTAATTTAAATTCGTTTTTATTTATTGTTTCGACGTATTTATTAATGTAGTTCCTATCGCCGGAATCCATTGTCTCAAACAAATATTTCGACGTAGTGCCAGTTCCGTTGAAAACTGCTCATTTCTGTCGAGTACTACGTACATTAGATATGGCATTTTTGATTCTATTGTTCAACGTATTCGCAATTTCTAGCTTCTGAGGTAATAAAAGTGAGAAATGACTAGGGTTATCTGTCAAAAGATCTTTTAATGAGACAAGACTATATTAGTTTGAATTTTGGAGATAGTTGAGGCCGGTATGCTGATATTTACCTGATATAGGAAGGTGTGTTCGTTTTCAATTATTCGAGCTCTGCCCAATTGTAAGGGGAGAATTGGATTTTTTAAGGTCTCAACTCTGATTACGTATACGGGATAGAGGGACATAGTCGTCGGGAGCAGTATCGCTGGTGACTTCATGTTGATTTCCTGTAACAATGAATTGTCGTTGGGGTTTCAACTGACTTTGATGGGTTACTCTGTTGTGAGATATTACCTTATTATTTTCAACAATTTTCGGGTTATTTAACCTAACGAATGGTTGTTGGTCTTTCCGAGTTCTACTATTGTTTTTTTTGAATAAAGTGGTTGTCCTACATCTAGGGCAAGCGATCTCTTGCAGTAACGATTTTGACGTTCTAGTGTGTTTTTTTTTTCCTTCCCTTGTTGTACTGCTGTTTCAGCCATTTGGCTATGCTGCAGTGACATTTTCGCCTTCGCCCTATTGGGTGGGTGAAGTGATTTGTAGTGGCCGCCCCTCTTGGGCCTGTGTTCTGCGATCAATTGTCATTGAATAGCTTTGACGCCCTGACTGACTATTCTAAACTGGTCCCCTCTCTTCAGCCATGTTTCTTGGACCAGTAGAATGTCCACATTCTCTTGGTCCAGAAACAGGGCCAGCTCCTCTCTCTTGTTTTTGATGCCATTCGCATTCCAGGAGCACACTATTGTGGACTCTTTTCTGGTCGTCGAGGGTCCGGGGTTACTGGCCCTTGACTAGCTGTCTAACTGTTGGTATAATCTTTTGAATCTCCTCCGCTAGTTGGAGGAACTTCTTTAGTGGGTTTTCGTGCTTTTCCGAGGGTGTTTCCGTTCCGCTTGCCGCGACTTGAGAGTAGAGGACACCCGGTTTCCTTTCTGACTGCTGAAATTTCAGTCTCATTTCCTCCTCCTTCCGCGTCCGGATGTTGGTTGGATGATGTGGGCACGCTTTGCTCGCTGCGTGGTGGTTCTCCCTGCAGTTAACGCATTTTGTTTTTTGTGGAGACACTCGTACGTGGCGTGCGCCTCCGCGCATCTGAGACACCTCCATTCGGCCGTGTAGCGGAATTGCACATGACCGAATATGTCTGGCACCGGAAACATTAGGTTCCCGCTACCGACTTCCTTTTGGACTCTACTGTGATTTTCATGCCCGCTACGTCGGCCATGTCGAAGAGCCTTTTGCCTTCGGTTGACTTGTTGACATTGACAAGGATGAGCGGGAGCTCCTCCTTGAACTTCTTCATTCTTGTAACCGACTCTTTTTGCTGCTTGTGTCACTAGCGTTTTGACTTTTCTTGGTTTTCAGTTGGTATTTCATTGTCTCTATTGCGTTTCTTTCCGCCTTAATTGCTTTTAGGATCTCCTGTATTTGAAAGTTCCACTCATCTACCGTTTCCTCTCTTCTTTTGATCTGCTCGATCAAACTATCAATACTGTTTTCCGGGTGGCGGGAGGGAGCATTTCCCTTTGCGGATGATTTATTAATACTCTGCAGGCTCGTAGGATCGTCCTCCAGAAATACTTCATTTTCTTCGGCCCAATTCATCTCTACTTCGTTCACGGGATTATTCCCTGCATTAATCATGCTATCCCTACTTGAAGACCCGAGGCTGCCGGTTCGCATGGCTATTCACTACAGTTTTTTGTCGCACTATTGCGGTTGGTTACGGTGTCTCCGCATGTGCCTCGCGCCAGAGGCGAAAGACAACGGCGTACTTATAGCGCTCGTATCCGTACTAATCTTCAACACTCCTTTTGAACTTCTTCTATCGCTACGAGATCGTCACTACGACGTTCTAGTGTTTGAGTTTTTCTTTTAAATTTTCAGATAATTGACCCAATAGTAGCTCTAGTAATTGCGTATGCTCAATAATATAATTAGATACTTGTTCGTTCTTCGTCATTTCAAATGGATTTTTTAAATCTAGCTGACCTTTAGCGATCTGAATCGGCGTATACACCGTAGCGGAATGTTTCTCTATTATTATAGATAGGATGGCGAAATTCATTAAGTCTGTTATGGTTTGGTTTAGTTTTTTCTCTCTTAAAATTTGATGCTTTATATAATATTGGAATGAAATCGTTCAATGGGGCTATTGCTGTTCGGATTGTAAACGGTGGTGTAATGCAATTCAATTACGTATAAATGAATTGCAGAGGTCTTGAAAGACTTTGGTTCTAAATTCAATACCGTTGTCGCAAGTAAAATTACTTGCGACCTCTGTATTCCGAAACACGAAAAATATTAAATTACTTTACTCGTACTTTCGATTGCGTTTAGGGACGTAATTGGATAAGCTTGACTAAATTTTGAGCAGCTATCAATCACGGTGGCAAAATACTGATTGGAAACTTTGAATGAGTCAATATAAATGTGTTCGAATGACTTAAACCCGATAGGTGTGGGTTTAAAGATTATTTTATTTGGATGTCTCTCGTATTTTGATTTTTTACAGAGATCGCACGCATTTACGTAATTCCAGACGGCATTTTCTAAATTTGGCCAATAGAAATATTTGTTGATTGCAGAAATATTCTCAGTTATTCCGCGGTGAGATGTCTTTGTTTCATGGTAAAGCCTAATTTTTTCCTGCTGTTCGTCGTGAGCGGTAATGTAATGCGGTCTTCTAACATAGTCCGACAAATAATTAAGGTGAATGTCTTATTTTGGAAATATTTTCGTAAGAATCTTATTAGAGGTTTTTCTATTTCCGTAAATTTGAAAAATATGCAGTATGTTTGATTAGTTCGTACGTTTTCCTTTATTAATTTATAAAGAATAGTTTCTAGCTTGGGTTCGTCATTGAGGAGTGTTTCGTGTAATAACCAAGTGTTTCTCCTTTTGTTGAAGATCTTATCAAAATGAGTCTGGAGTGATTTACACGGGGATTTACCTATAACGATTTGATTGGAATGTACGTTGAGTGACTTATCCGTATATGGAAGTGTGATCGTCGGGTTTTCTATAGCAGTATGCACGGTGTCGTTATCAGATGGGGTTTTATCAGGTTTTCTGATTTCGATGTTTTCTTGGACTGATACGGCTTGTGTCTTAGATGTATGAGGAACATCTCTAGAAGGTATGTTGTTGGTTAATTGCTATGGACTTCGTAAGTTATCAAAAATCGCACTTATTTCGTCAGTACTAAGAGCGGGGAAGTCTTCGTCGTCTAGAGTAACTCTAACGGATTGGTTGTCGGTTAATTCTAAGGAATGTATTTCTACTCGCGAGAGAGCATCAGCGTTAGTATTAGCTCTACATTTTTTATAGATTATGTTATATTCGTATTCCTCTAATTTAAGTCTCCAACTCGCAAGTTGGAGCTGGGTTCTTTTAGAGAAAATAGCCATTGCAAGGGTTTGCGATCGGTGACAATGTTGAATTTCATACCGTAGATATATGGTCTAAAATACTTAGTTGCCCAAACAATTGCTAATAGTTCTTTTTCGATGCTACTATAGTTACATTCGGCGGGGTTTAAGGTACGACCCGCGTATGCGATCGGTAGGTCTTTACCAATTGCACCTTGAGATAAAACGGCTCCTATGGCAAAGTTCGAAGCGTCTGTTGTAATGTTAAACGGTTTCGACAAACCAGGGTGCTGCAGGATTAGGTCTTCCACAAATATATTTTTGCACGTTTCTACACATTTGGTAAATTCAGGGGTGTTTGATTTGCGCATTTTTCTTTAAACAGCGCGTTAAAGGTTTCGTTAGGTTCGCGAAATTTTTTATGAACCTACGATAGTAACCAATAAGACCTAAAAACGATTTAATTTCCTTTGCCGTTTTTGGAGATTGGAAATTTTTTTATCGCTTCTATTTTCCTCGGGTTAGGTTTTACGCCTTCGGGAGTTACAACGTGATCTAGAAATTCCACGGATTTGCACAGAAACTTTGACTTATCCAGTTGAATTTTTAAACCTGCTTCTCGTAATTGTTTGAAAACCTTTCTTAAACTTGCAATATGTTCTTGTAGGCTTGTCGAAAATATTATAATGTCGTCCACATAAACCAAACAAATTTTGCCTTGAGGTCTCTACATCATCCATGACTCTCTGGAAGGTCGCGGGTGGGTTCTTTAAACCGAATGGCATCCGAACGAATTCGTAGTGTCCATTTTCTACGTTAAACGCGGTTTTCGGGGTGGATTCGGATTGTAATTCTATCTGATGAAACCCGGAAGCTAAATGAAGTGTGGTAAAATAGTTGCAACGCCTGAGTTTATCTAGGATATCATTTGTTAGGTAATGGGTACATATCGTCGATAGTTTTCTCGTTCACTTTCCGATAGTCAACAACAATTCTCCACTTTTGTTGTCCACTGGCCTCGAGTTTTTTTGGGACGATCCAAATTGGTGAACTTTTCGGTGATTGACTCGGTCTAATAATACCGTCGTCTAACATTTGGTTAATTTGTTTTTGGACCTCGGCTTTATGCACGTGGGGATATCTGTATGATTTCGCATGAATCGGTACATCGTCCGTAGTTTTAATCTCGTGCTTTATTCTCGTGTTTTAATTCTATCAGTAAACGTGAGTTTACTAGAATTGTGGAATATTTCAGGGAACGCTGAAATGACTTTGCTCAGCATTTTTTTTCCTCTAAATTTAAATGCTCGGTTCTTAAATTTTGAAAAGCGTTATCGCTTACGTAATCGGTTGTGGGTTGTGAAAGGATGCGGCTGGGCGAAGTGGAGCACGTGACGACGCTCCTTTCCGACATAGAGGCACACCCTCTTTGCGTCGAGCACTGCGTCGTTCTCCGCGAGCCTGAGATACCCCAGGATGAGGTCCTCCCGTAACCCTGGCGAGACAAGTACTTGGCAGTCGATCTCGACGCCCCGAGCGGTGCCCTGTACACGTCCCTCGCGGTCGAAGGTCTGTGTATGGCTTGCCCCGGCTAGGTGAAATTCCCGCGGTTCGATCCGTCGTGGTCCGGTGACGTGTTGCGGCCGGCAGAAGTTGTGGCTGGCCGCTGTGTCGATGACGGCTTGGACGGTGCGGCCGTTCACGCGCACGTCGATTCTAGGGATGGGTGCGGCACTTATCTGCGTGAGTTGGGCCGCTCCGACCCTTGGTGCGATCGTGCGGCCCCGTCGGCTTCCCCCGGCTGACGGGACGGTGGGTGTCGCTCCCGGAACCATTCCGGCTGTCTCGGACAGTCCCTGTTGTAATGACGTTGCGGGCAGAACCAGCATCGTGGCAATGTCGACTGGTTGTCGCGGGGCGCCTCCGGTCTTCGGTTGCTCCGTGGTGGTGGTGGTTGGTACCTTGGCGTCCGCTTCACTCTTGCCGGGCTTTCAGGGCGTCCATCCTCCCGCAGAATCGCCATCCATCTCTCGCACTCATGCAGCAGGCCGGTGATGGTGGTCGGCTGGGTGTGGGCCAGGTGCATCCGGTATTCCCTGCTCAACTGGTCGATCAGGTGCGCCACCAGTTCCTGTTCAGGCCAGTCTTTCTTGTATCGGGCACACAGGCGTTGCTGCCGCCCCACGAACGCCGCAGGTGTCTCGTCGGGCAGCTGTCGGGCGGTGTAGACGGCGATCTCGAGCGCCAGGCGTCTCCGGGTGCTCTGGAATTCCAGGAGGAACCGCTCCTCGAAGTCCCGGAATGATATGAACGTTCCCCGGCGCGGCGGCTTTTGGACGTTCGGTGGTCCGTTCGGGTACCTTACCACGTATGCCCCACGTTCTTGGGCGCCAATTATATTACCGTCGGCGCTTCGACGACGGTGTGTAGCTCGATGCGGGGTGAAGCCCGAGATCGAGGTTCGCTTCACGCCCCGTACGAGGCGGTTGTTTGGACGAGACCGCCGGCTTATGTCCGCTCGCGCGCGCTCTTGCTGTCGGCGGGTCGACGTAATAACACAGCGTTGGGGATGCTACAAGTTTATTATAATAACACAAACGCAAAAGGAAACAGGGGAAAACGAAATAAAAACACTAAATCTAATTAAAAAAAAAAAAATAACACAACAAAACTACTTCCTAACTTAAACTACGGAAAAGAAAGAACAAAACAAAACTGTAGAAAGGGAGGGGTGTTGCGAAAGCTACCGAAGCGAGGCGTCGGTGGTCTAAGGGGACGGTGTTGTGGGGCAAGCCCGGGTAGTCGGCAGCACGCCAATTACCCGGTAAGGAGCAGCACAAGGGAATCGTTCACGAATCGGGGAAACAAGGTCGTAGGATGAACCGGGGTGTTGGACAAATCCAGGACGGGCAAGGGTGGAACGCAGTAAGTGGGAGCGGGACGGATGGAAACCAATGCCGGTAGTACCGGAGTTCCTCGGCTGGCGGATCGCTGGTGCGGCTGACAGTGCGGTTCGGACGGGAAGACGGGTAGTATCGGATCTGCGGGCGTGAAAGCGGCTGCGGGGCGCCTGCGGGAGCCGTGGAAAACCCGCGAGCGAGCTGGACGAATGCCAGAGGGGAAGGGGAAAGATACCACAGAGCACCGGGAACGGTACTACACAACGGGGATCGGGACTTCGAAAGCAACAACCACTTACTTGCGTTTCCGCTGCGGCGACTCTGGCTCGGGCTCGGTGTTCTCTTCATTTTTCCCACCGGGGAAAAACACACTGGTCACTTAGGGAAGTTAGGGCACAGGTAGTAGCAGAGGTAGCACGGTGTTACAGGCAGGATACTCTCGGATTTCTGGATATTTTTCCGCCAGAAGACGGCGAAATATATAATAGAACCGTCGATCGTCAAGTGTCACGATCGGCACGGTTGGTTGGGAAATTGAAATGATTAGGGAGAAAATTACCCTCGAGTCCAGGACCACGAGGGTACTAGTCCGATGCGGAAAGTTGCGCTGAATCGAATGGTGCCAACCGTTCGAAAATCGCACGGCTGGAACCAGAGATATTCGCAAAAAGGGGCGGGGCTTCGATTACGAACTTCGACATGCGAATTTCGGCACTTGCAGATCTGATATCAAAATTCGCCACCGTGAGAAGTTAGGAAACAAGGTAGAGTTGCGGATGGTGAAATTTGAGGTGAAAATTCGCACCGGAAATGGGCGAAAATTGACGTAGAAGAAAGGGGGCGTGGCTACGATAATTGCTGTTGCTGCTCCGAAAACTAATGAAAAATCTATTGTTTTGTGTCGAATTTGTGCCTTCGTGATGATGTATTTTGGCGAATATTTCGCGAAATCGCCGGGCGATTGTCGCGAAATTTCGCTGAGAGGTCCGCACGGACGGTTAGGACCAGCTCGAGCCAAAAGTTCGTCAAAACCGGCTACGGCCGGCGGTAACATCTGTTATGTAGAAAAGCTTCTCTCACAGTGTGTATCGGATCACGTCTGCTCACCTCAACAGCTCGCTCGAGAATGACCCCCTGTTGACTACTTCAACTTCAACTTGACATGGATGGATGGAGAGGAACATTGTTCTTTTTCTCCTTCATCGGGCAGGGGATCAATGACAGAAACTGGCGCGGCAGGTCGTCGAAACGTACCTTGCCTTGGGCTTAAGCCCTGTGGAGAAGTTTTTTGTCACATCGGGATGTGACGAGATGTGGGGTGTGGGTGGCTGAGATCGTGGGAGAAGGTGGGCGATGGTGCTTTTGGCTTGGCTTGCGCCGGGTGGTGGTTTACTTGTCAGGGGTCCACGAGCGAATGGGGGCGCTTGTGGGGACCGTGTCTGACGCTAAGGTCGATGTTGGCGACGAGGGCGTTGTCGTGGGTGGGGACTTTCTCGAAGTAGGCCTCGGCCAGCTCCTTGATGTGGGCGAAGATCGTGGGGAGATGAAGGTCTCTGTGTAGTGAGTCGTTTGTGACGTACCAGGGTGCGCCTGTCATGATACGTAAGAACTTGTTCTGCTGGACTTACAGTTTGTTTAGATGGGTGGCGGCCGCGTGCCCCCAGACAGGGACTGCGTAAGTTAGCTTGGGTCTGATGGCAGAAGTATAAAGGAGCAGCTTCAGTTGAAGCGAGAGCCTGCTATTGAAGTGTAATAGCGGGTACAGGTTGACTAGGACACCTGTGAGCCTGTTCGTCAGTTCAAGGATGTGTTGCCTCCAAGTTAGCCGGCTATCTAGGATGACTTCCAGATATGTGGCGGTGTTTTTCCATGGGATCACTCCGTTCTCCATGGTGATGTGCGGGGGCTGTTGGCGGGAGGACTTGCTGAAGAGAACCACTGTGCTCTTCTCGGGGTTTACCTGGGTGTACCAGCGGTCGAACCAGACATCCAGGTCGTCGGCGGCGACCTGAAGCCTTCTCGCCGCCAGCCAAGGGGCGCGGGAGGTGGAGTACACCAGGGTGTCGTCGGCGTACAGGGCTAGATGGGTGTTCGGTGAACGGGGAAGGTCGTGAATGTAGACGCTGTATAAAAGGGGAGCCAGGACGGAGCCTTGGGGAACGCCGGCGAGAATCGGTCTTGGCCTTGATAGGGCCGAGGCGTGTTTGACCGAGAAGAAGCGGTTACGGAGGAAGGACTGAATTAGTTGGACGAGGGGGAGTGAGACGTTAAGTCGGATAAGTTTGCAAACAAGTCCGTTGTGCCAGACTCGATCGAAGGCTTTGGCGACGCCGAGGAGGAGGGCCACGGTGGTGTGTTTCTTGTTGAATCCTTCGGTGATGTGATCGACGAGTCTGTGAAGTTGATGGGTGGTGGAGTGTCCGTGACGGAAGCCGAACTGCTCCGGTTGGATGGCGCCTAGATCTTCGATCTCGTCGCGAAGACGAGACTGGACGAGCCTTTCGAAGATCTTTCCCAAGACTGGGAGGAGACTTATGGGGCGATAGTTCTGTGGGAACTGGGGATCTTGGGTGCGCTTTCTGAACAGGATAATGTGGGCCATTTTCCACTGATCAGGGAAGTGTCGCGGTCTGAAGCACGCGTTGTAGATGTTGACCAGGGACATGACGCCTTTCCTAGGAAGGGCCTTCATGGCTGCGTAAGAGATGTTGTCGTGGCCCGGGGCTTTCTTAGGTTTTAGTGACCTAAGAATGCTTTTCAGCTCGGTGGGGGAGACGGGGAGAATGCTGCCCGGAACGGGTCCCGAAAGCTGTCGGCACTGTCTGTCGACGAGGGCGTCGTGGTCGCGGTCGTCCCCATCCGGATGCGGGGTGAAAACCCGCTCCAGATGGTCGGCGAAGGCCTCGGCCTTGTCTTCGTCCGAATAGACGACGCCGTTTAGTCCGTGGATGGGAGGGACTGATGGAGTATGCCTTCTGTCGAGAGCCTTCTTGACCTGCCACAGCTTCGGGCTCTCGTCTAGCCGGGATAGATTATCCTGCCAGGACAGGTTGCGATGATTGCGAAGGGCGTATCTGACTTCCATCGAAAGTCTGTTTACCAGGATCCTATCCGCAGGATTGAAGGAACGGGCGTACTGGCGTCGAGCCCTGTTCTTCTCCTTGATGAGCGTTAGAAGTTCTGGGGGAAGGGAGGCGGTTTTGGGCTTCCTTCTAACGGGGTTTCCTGGGAAGTCGAGGGATCTGAGAACTTGGGACGTGAAGGACTGGACTTCTTCGCTGAGTTGGTGGAGATCGTCTATGCGGGGAATCCTGCTTAGATTGTCCTGAAGATGGGCCGAGAAGGCGGGCCAGGACGTGACGGTGGTGATAGAGGGTTCGTCCGCGGGGAGGGTTCGCCCAATTCGATTAGAATCGGGTTATGATCGGAGTCGAGTTCGTGGAGCGAAGTGATGGAGTGATCTGCTCTGATATTCCTCGCGATCATGATGTCGAGATCATCCGGACGTCCGACGGTACCGTAGTGGGCGGGTTCTACGGGCCCGTCTATAATGATGTCTCGTTCAAGGGCTAGGTCGAGGAGGATTCGGCCGGAGCGGGTGGTTGTCCTGGAGTTCCAGGAGGGGTGCTTGGCGTTGAGATCGCCTGCCAAGATGGTGCGGGTATCCTCGGCGAAGATGGCGTCTAGCATCTCCGCAGTGATTCGGCCCGCGGGGCGTTTGCAGGCAGTGATGAGCCTTAGGGGATCTTGGGCGGTGGAAAGGGTCACACTGCAGAGCTCGAGTCCAATCAAATTGCGGGAAGGGCAGAGATGATGCGCGATGGTGTTCTTGACGAATACCGCAACTCCGCCGCCGCGACCGTGGATACGGTCGGAGCGATGGAGCGCGAATCCGGGGATCTTAACCGTGTCCGCAGCCCTGAGATGTGTCTCAGAGATCAACAGCACGTCGATATTGAGTCGCCTGGTGAACTCGATTAGGCCGAGGATTTTAGGGGCGAGCGAGTTGGCGTTCCACGCGCACACCCTGAGGGAGTTCAGTTGCCTTGGTCGTCTAACCATGAACAACGTTGAAAAGCTGGCATATCTCCGGCGTGAAACCAAGGACGATTTGGACGACGTCGTCGTTGGCTCTGGCGTTGGATATGGCAGAGCCGATACGGAACACGAGGGCTAGCAATCCAGCCACGTGATCCGGGGAGAAGAAGTTGGAGTTGGCTTTGGGGAAGTCGACAGGCGCTTGGGCGTGCGTGCGCCTGGGGTAGGTTTGGTGGGGCGGGGGGTGGCCGGCTTGCTTGAAGTCGCAGGCCAGCAAGGTGCTGGCCTGCGACGCGGGTGCTGCGGCAGTGGGCCTGCTGCCGGAGGGTGAGGGAGAAGGGGAGAGATGGCCACGCGTTGGTGGTTAGTTTGGGGGGAGGCGCTAGAGCCCGAACCGAGGGCTCCTGAGCTGTCCTCTTGGGTGGTTGAGGGGTGCGCTGGTTGTCCGGAGGACAGGCGGGGCATCCTCGATAGCTGGCGGGGTGGGGGCCTCTGCAGTTGCAGCAGGTGGCGGGGGTGTTGGCTGCTTTGGTGCAAGTGGCCGAAGCGTGTCCAGCACCACACTTGACGCAGCGATGTGCCATCTTGCATTTCCGCTGCGTATGGCCAAGGCGCTGGCAACGAAAGCACTGGCTGACTTTCGTGTTGCAGCGAGGGGATTCGGCTTTAACTTCCAGATCTAGAAGGTTGGAGATCTGGAAAAGCTTTTGGAGTCGTCGGTTTTGCCAAGCTGGACGACGACGAGGGGCATGGGAGCTTTCCCACGGGACTTAACGATTTCTTCCGCTGAGATATCCGTGGGGATACCCCTAAGGACGACCCTGAGTGGCTTTTCTTTCGGGAGTCGATAGGTAAAATATTGGAGCTTCTCGGAGTCGAGAAGGGACTTGAACTTCCGGTAATCATCAGGGGGAGCGGGTTCCACTCTGATGCCGTCTGCGGTATTTCGGGCTTTGGTGAAATGAATATTTCTCGCTCTCAAGAGAGCAGCAAGGGCCGTCCACTTCTCCTTATTTTGGATAGTGATCGGGGGCATTTCCTTGGCTTGCCAGCGGCTTGGGAGGGTTTCCTGTCGGGGGCGGGAGTCTTGGACGATGGGTTGTCCAAGGTTGTAAACCTATTTTGTGTAGGTACTTTGGCAGGTGGACTTGCAGGGGATAGCTTGGCTATCTTGCGTGGCTTGCAAAAATTGTCCGTAGACGAAATGACGCTTCGTCGGGACGAAGCAGAAGATGCCGACTGGGTGGAAGATTCCGAGTCGGAAGACATGGGCAGGGAACACTCAGACATATCCTCATCCATTGGTTGTTGCTGCATCGCTTTGATGAGCGTGTCCAATCAACGATGAACGACTATGTCCGGCGAGGGGGTGACGGGGGGGAAGGCGGGAGCGGGGGCTCCGTCCCACCTTGAGAATCGTCCATCCTTAGATGGACTTGGCAGCTGAAGGGTGCTGCCGTAGATGCCGTAGAACTGCGACTAGTAATCTAGTTCGTAGGAGAGAAAAAAAAAAAACGGCCGTTGAAAAAACCGTTAAAAAATATCAATGTCAGACAAACACTCACGTGGATATGTGGATGGCCGGGTAGTTAAACTCCCAGACATCCAATCACCGGTGGCGGTCCTGGCGATGGCAACACTGTAGCACTACGTAGCAAACACGTCCGAACACTTCAGTGTCTGGCACAACACTGACGACGCCTTTTGGAGAAGTACATTGGCTTCCTCGGCACGACTACGTCAAATCATACTCATCATCTCTTAGGTCCAGCCACGTTCTCAACAGCGAATCGTTCGTGTTTCTTACTTTGGAGTTCCACGTCTGGTGCTTACTGTTAGTCTCCCGACATGAAAGTGTGGTCTGCAAGGACCGCGATTCCCACAGGCTACAAACATCACGCTCGAACCTGCATGCTTCAGAACGATCGCACATGCCTCTAGAGTGTTAGCCGGGAGACAGATTTGCGAATATCTGATGCACCTTTTGACTAGAACAGCGGTTCCCCCGCTATGCGTGGGCCTGTCCGTTCCATAGATGTGATAGTTTGGTATCTTGAACTTCTGATGCTGCTTAAGTCCCGCAGACTGCAGTCACGTCAATCCGATGCTCAACGAGGAATTGGGTTGACTCAATTTTCTTGCTAGATATTCCCTGCGCGTTTCAAGTTGCGATTCTGCGACATTTAGGCATGGCGTTCATGGAGCGAAGACAGATTCCGCCAGTTCCATGAGAAACGCGAGTTTCTCTAGGGGATCCTGTATCTTCTGCAGGTATTTCACCACCACTTTTGCAGGGCGATCGCTCTGCATAGTGAGTGTACGTATAGAATTGCCTGGCCTCTTTGGTTAGCGACGTCGTCAGCGCCATCCAGTCCGCCTCTGTCGAGGGTTTAACCACTAAGTGGTTTACTTTGAACTGGAACGTGGCTCTGTCTTGGGATACCTTAGCATAGCGGCAAGTCTTGATCTTCTTCCTGCTTCTTTGTTCCTTCCATTACCCGGCGTCGTTGAGTTCTAACTCCTCTTCGGAGCCGCTGGTGCTTCTTTCTTTGTCCGTTAGTATGCACTTCTGGGCTTTAGTGAACGTGCCACTAGAGCTTTTTTTTTTCTTGCCTTGATGTTGCGCTAGATTCAGCCGGATGGTTATGCTGCAGTAGCTTTGCTTTGCTTTCGCCCCGTAATGTATGGATGAAGTAATGTGTTTCGCCCTCTTTGAGGTGTACTTTTTGCAAGAGCGCTAGGTTACGTCCATGTAAAGCTTTGCTGCCCTGGCACTGACGGCCCTAGCTGGGTGATTCAGCTACTTCTTCTATATCTTCTAGTTGTAGTTCCTTCGTTAATTCGCTGTTTCTTATGAACCACAGGGCTCCACCACATTTTCCCACTAGCACCCGTTGTGTTTTTTGGATGATTTTTGTCGCCCCTGGACTGCCCTGGACCCACACCTCCTGACGGTGGGATGCAATCGGGAGAGTGATTGTCTTGAAGATCCTCATCCCAGTGGAGATTAAAAGCCCGCCATTCTCCTTAAACAAGGGATGGGGTATAAAGCTTAATTTTCCGTCGAGGTCGACCCCTAGGTACCGTCCCCTGTTTTTTATCTTGAGCACCTGGTTGGTCCATCGGATCTTGTCGATTCTGGCTCTCTTTCTCGAAAACCTGACCATCTGTCTTTCCTGTGTTGTTTTTAATATTCCACCTGGCGGCATATTTTTCCATTTGCTGGAAACCTTTCTACAGTTTGGCTGACTCGTCCCTTCCCGTGGCTACAATGACTGTATCGTCTGCGAATTGATGGGAGAACAGTCCCATATTCTGGAATTTGGGAAGGTCCCAGACGAAAATATTGAATAGAACGGCTCTTGCGGCAGGCCCAGGTCTGCGGATCTTAATTTTGATTTCGTATCATTTACTCTGACTAGGAACGTTCTATCCGATAGCCAGTTTCGTATTACCTTAACTCAGGGCCATGTTATACCTGCGTCGGCCATTTTGTGGATCAGCACCGCTCTCCATACCTTGTCGTACGCTTTTTCTATGTGGAGGAAGCTCACAATCGTTTGGAATCTCGGTATCGAGCTTTCCCTGATTACCTCCATCAAGTTCATCACTTGCTGCACCGCACACGGCTTGGATCGGAACCCGAACTGCGAGTTCGGGAGCAGTTCTCTGGACTTGATTTCGTCTGCAATGTATTTTTGCACCACTTTTTCCGCTATTTTTCCCAGCCCACTTAGGAAGTTGATGGGCCTTCTGTTGATTAATTTCGATGGGTCTTTGTCTTTTTTGGGAAGGGTTATAATGGTCTCCATTTTCCAAACAAAGGTATATTAGCAGTAAATAAAAGCAATAAATAAAGTAACTGAGTATTGATAATATTTAACTTATGAAAAAATGGTAATCCAGTAGGTTGATCGAATGAACCTCCGCATGCTGAAATAAAGCTGCTGAAATCGGCTTGGCTTTTTGTCATTTAAGTGCTAAGGTTGGTCCTTTAGGGAATCTTTCTAAATTATTCACGTCACAAAAAGAAAAAGTGACGGTTTTGACTGATAATATAAACTAGAAGAATTTTTGAAAATTACGTATTTATTCGAATAATTATAGAACCGCGTCTTTCATCTATTTTCTCACACCCCCTTACAAAATCAAATTGTCCGGCTTACAATTTGTTTTTTTTTTTTTTCCTTTTTTCGACAACCCTATCCATAATTATGCCATATGTACAGGAATGGACACAATTATTAGGCACCCCCAATTTTTTCAATTATCTTTAAGATAAACAATGAACAAATAAAACAAATATTATAAAACAACTATTTATTACTAAAAACTAGAAATTCAATATTTGGTTGGCCTCCCGCGGGCTTGTATGATAGCTTCAATCCTTTTAGGCGAACTAGCCGTTAACATATGGCAGGTTGAATTTGGAATGTTCTCCCATACTCTATCAAGTGTTGCTTTTAATTCTTGTTTGGATCTGCATTTGTGTTAGCATACTTTTCGCTTAGTAATCGCCCACAAATGCTCGATCGGATTTAGATACGAGCTTTGGGGTGGCTATTCCAAGATGTCTATATTCGCTTCTCGGAACCACGCTAAACTTACAGCCGCATTGTGGCATGGTGCATTATCTTGTTGAAACAAAACTTCGTCAGTATTCATTCCGAATAATTTGAATTAATTCC
Organism: Oryctes rhinoceros; assembly: GCA_020654165.1. Lineage (NCBI taxonomy): Eukaryota > Metazoa > Arthropoda > Insecta > Coleoptera > Scarabaeidae > Oryctes > Oryctes rhinoceros. Next base: position 70,709 of record JAIOKQ010000243.1, on the reverse strand, counting down.
GAATTGATTGAGGGCAGTAAAACTTCATCCAAAATGCTGGCGTAGGTCCTCGAGTTCATTTCCCCATCGGACACATCTCATCGAGAGTCTGCAGCACTCCGATGAGTGGCCGAACCGCTGGCAACGGTGGCATTGCGGCGGACCGGTGCGTCCCTTGAACTAGATGCTCCTTGGGCGTTCCAGAACAATGCGGATGGTCTTCTTGTCCATTTTTTTTTTACTTCGGTTTTTTTTACAGTTCGGGTAGTTCTGCAGTTTGTTCTAGGAATAGTAGCTTTTGCTCCGTGGTAGCGTTAGTGCTGTTAAAATTGAGCACCATGCGTCCAAGTAATAGTGCTAGTTTTTCTTCATTGTCTTCCTTCTTTCGGAGGCCCTCCTTGTTGTGGTGCTGTGGTTTCTCTTCTTTCTTGTTTGTATTTTCTCTTGCTTTGTTCTATGGGTTGGTTTTAGGTATTGGGGCATCCACGTATTTTTTGTTGATGGCGATGTTGTTGCGGTTCTCAGGGCAGCGAATAAATATCGAAAGATGCTCCCCTTGGCAGTTCGCACATTTTGGTGGTATGGTTTTTGCTTTCGTGCATAGGTGCGTGGAATGTCCTTCACCGCATTTCATACACTTGTAGTCAATATTGCAATTGGATTGTATGTGTCCAAACATCTGACACTTGTGACATTGGACGACTTCTTTTCTAGTTCGGAGTGGCTCCACCTTGATATCCAGTTCGCAGCATTTAGTAATGTCGTATATTGATTTATACTCCTTCTTCAGTTCAATTAGCACCAGCGGTGTAATTTCCCCTTTTTTCCCTTTCATTCTTGTGATTTTTTCGGTCGGGTAGTCCTGTTTGGCTAGATCTTCTTTAATTTGTTCGTCAGTAATTTCTTGTGAGATTCCTCGTAGTACAACTTTCAGATTTTTCTCACTTAAATTGAAAAATGTAAAATTTGGCTTTTTCTTCTTTTAGGACCTTGCTTAGTCTCCTGTAATCCTCCTCTGTTGCTGGTTCTACCTGTATCTCGGTTGAAATTAGTTTGCACTTAGTGGCAGTTATTCGCTTTTCCTTCATTAGGTTGGTAGTCCGGGTCCATTTGGCCGTTTCTTTGATAATTATCGGTGCGATTTTTTGCCGTTGTTCCGGTTTAGGAGATTGGGCGGTCTTCTCGATTTTCTTGCTTGGTAGTAATTCAGTGATCCTTTGGGCTTCGTTATCCGAATCTTCCTGCATTTCCATTTCAGAGTCATCCTTGGCTAGTATATCGAATCTGTTCTGCGTCTCAATCAGTTGCGTGTTCCCTTGCCGCGTTGTCGGGGTAACCCTTCGTTTCTTGATTGTCTTCGGTGGTGGTTGGAATTGAGTTTCCTTGCTGCTGGGTTCGCCGTGTCGTCGACAATACCGTACTTGTTGTGATACAACTCCATAAGTTTGTGCAGGAGCTCCCGGAGGGTTGGCTCATCCATGTTTTCCAGGCTAAGATTGCCCTCCATGACGGCGGGAAAAATGCCTGGACGGTCTATTCGACGGGTATCGCCGTTCCTAAGTAAGTCTTGAAAAAGACTGATTTATTTCTAGGGCTGGGTCCAGTGTGGAACAAAAGAATGTTTCGCGAAGCGCAGATATGCGAACGATAATAATACTCGATGTGAACGGTTTGACTGCTCGATGACGACTCCGCGACGGTTACACTATCCATTGGGTCTGTTGGTTTAACACAAGGGTCGGAGATAGCTCCATTTTCTTTTCATCTTATTTGGTGTGACGGTGGCGTTTGTATGTGTGCGTTTAACTTAGTTTTCTTCTTTTCTTAATGTCCAGTGATAGACCTTTTTCTTCCACTCTTCGCTTAATTTGCTGTATACCCTCCTTCTTAATACGGCGGGTTGGCTGTATTATTTTTTTGGATTGTGGGGTTGTCGTATGTAGTGATTTTCAGTGTTGTGAGTGCGTCGGAATATTATTTCGTCCAAAGTTTCCATGTTTAATTCCTCTCTTAACTTTTCGTTTGTCATATAGCGTGGTGCTACTGCAGCCAAGCGTAGAAGTTTGTTGATTTTTACTTGGACTTTGTGTTTTTGTGTATCGGTCGCTTGATGCCAGAGCTCTCCAGCATAGGTAGTTACTGGTACGATTACTGTTTTGGTTAATTTTATTTTGTTTTTTAGCGACAGCTTACTCTTGCTGTTAATTAGAGGAGGGTATATTGTTCTGGTTGCTCCTGGGATTTTCTTCTTAATTTCTTTGATGTGTTTGGAGTATGTGAGGCAGGTGTCCAAAGTGACTCCCAAGTACTTTGCCTGGTTGGCCCACGGGATGGCTTGGTTATTAATGCGGATTTCGTCGGGATGTTTGTTTCTTTGTCTCGGTGTGAAATAGAAAAAAAAAAGAGAAGGGGTCCCAACACTGAGCGCTGTGGTACTCCAGAGAGTATCGGTCGTGTGGAGGAAATGTTCTGTTCAATGTCGACTGCAAATTTCCTGTCTGTTAAGTAGTCCTGTATCAGGTTTGTCATGGGAGCTGGTATCTGAAACATTATCATTTTGTGAACGAGGCCGTCATGCCAGACTTTGTCGAATGTTTTTTCAATGTCTAGCATGACGGCTGCAATCGAGGTGGATTTGTCCATGTGAGCTGTTATGTGTTCCGTTAATCTGATGAGCTGCTGCGTTGTGGAATGTTCCCGACGAAATCCGAACTGAAATCTTGGGATGATTGTTTTCTCGTCAACTATTGCGAGTAGGCGTGTCTGGATGACTCGTTCTAGTATCTTGCTTAGACCTGACAGGAGGTTGGTAGGTCTGTATCCATCAGTTAGGTTTTTCGGTTTTCCCGGTTTGTATATAAGGATGATTGTGGAGTGTTTCCATGGTTGTGGGTAATGTTGATGATGTTCTGTAGTTCTTCAACTGATGTTTCTTGGATGTGAGTGTTGTCTTGGTATAATGTGTAGTGTCCGTTGAGTGTCAGGGTCATGGTAACTGGTAGGTGGTCCGAGGATTGGTCGTTAATTACGTCCAGGTGGTATGGAACCGTGATGTTTTTTATGACAGCAATGTCGAGGACATCCGTTGTGCCGGTGTTAACATGTATATGGGTGTCTTCCGCCGGGGCATCCACTATGAGGTTCCTTTCTGAGGCGATTCTTTTCAGTTGTATGCCCTTGCTGTTTCTTGTTTTAGAGTTCCAGTGGGTATGCTTTCTGTTCAGGTCCCCAGCTAGAGTTGTGGTCCGGCCTGTATTGAATATGGAGTCGATGTCGGCTTCTTCTATGTTCTTGTTCGGTGGGCAGTATCCTGAGTATAATACTATTATTCCTATGCTTGTGTAGATATGTATTGCTGTAGTCTCCATTTCTATTATAGATGTGGGAATCTGGTTGTGTTTGATGTTTCGTTTCACGGGGGTGACAGTTCCTCCCCCGTGTCCGATTGCTCGGTCGGTCCTGTAGATGGTGTAGTTTGGTATGGTGAACCCGTGACTTGGTTTTAGGAACGTTTCTGACAGTAGTGCTACGTCGATGACATTGTTTGTGAGAAAGGCACGAAGTTCATTTTTTTTGGATGTTATGCCTTGTGCGTTCCAGAACATTATTTTGATATCTTGATCGTTCATGTTTTTCTTTTTTTTTGTATGTTTTTGTATAGGTTGCTTAGTTCTTCTGTTTGTTGCAGGAATTTCAGTTTCTGTTCGTGGGTTGCATTGGTAGTGTTAAAATTAAGTACCATTCGTCCTAGTATTAGAGCTACTTTGTTCTGTTCTTCTTGATTGGGTCGTGTTGGTACTTCTTCTTTTTTGTTTTTTCTGCTCGTGTTCCAAGGGTTGGTTTTTGGTGGTGGTGCTTCTGTGTGTTTTCTGCTATTAGCTGGGTTGTTGGGGTTCTCTGGGCATTTCAAATATGTTGAGAGGTGTTCTCCCCTGCAGTTGGCGCATTTGGGTGGCGTTGTTTTTGGTTTTTGGCACAAGTGAGTGGAGTGTTCTTCACCGCACTTCATACATTTGTAGTTGATGTTGCAGTTACTTTGTGTGTGGCCAAACATTTGGCACTTGTGACACTGCACTATTTCGCCGCGCGTTCTAAGTGGTTCTACTTTGATTACGAGTCCGCAACAGTTGGTTATATTGTAAATCGATTTGTATTCACGGTTTACTTCGATTAGGACCAGCGGTATCGGATGGCCGTTTTTTCCCTTCATTCGCGTGATTTTTTCCGTGGGGTAATCTTGTTTCTGCAGGTCTTCTTCTATTTCCTGATCCGTAATATCGTTGTTAATTCCACGTAGAACTACCTTTAGTTTTTTTTTCGCTCTTGAGTTGGAAGGTGTAGAACTGTATCCCCTCCTCCTTTAGTGTTTTGCTTAATTTTTGGTAATCCTCTTCTGTTGCCGGGTCTACCTGTATTCCAGTTTGAATTAGTTTGCATTTCGTGGCAGTTATGTTGGATGTGCAAGTCCATTTCGCTGTTTCTTTTATAATTGTCGGTGCCACTTTGTGTTTAAATTCGTCTTGAATGAATGGTTTGCGGATTTTTTCTTTTTTTCTCTCGGTTTCCCTTGCAAGGTCCGTGTCTGTGTTACATTCTGCGTCGTCATCCGTTCCTTCTTGCATATCCTCTGATTCATCGGTTGCCAGTACATTATACGAGTTGCTGATTGCTATCTGTTGGGAGTCTTTAGGAGTTGGGTCCACGCGCCTTTTTTTGTGTTTTGTCTGCGGTGTCACGCATTTCTCAGTTCCTTGGTTTCAATCGTGCGTCCGAATTTCCTTTGGTAGAGATCCATTATTGAGTATATTAGCTGTCTGAGCGACAGTTCGTACATTTCGTCGGGACGGAGGTTATCCACCATTTCGGTGAACTGGTTGTCTCGAATATCCGAGCGGTGACGGCAATCCTCCTGGGTTAAAACGCCGTGGGAAAGTCTTGAAGAAGACTGCTCTTTTTCCGGGAGCGGTATTTCCAGCTTAGATATTCGGTGTACGTACTCAGTGATTCAATAAAAACGTTGTTACTCGTTCGGCTGCTCGATCAGCACTGCGATGGTTACACTAAATGTAACGGTCGCTTATTGCGGCTGGTGCACGTACCGTCAGTTGAACTGCGTCTGTATTACCGTCGGCGCTTCGACGGCCGACGAAATATAAATTTGAGGGGTTGGTCTAGCTCGTTCGGTGGTTTGGGGCGAGACGGCCGGCTTATGACCGCTCGCGCGCGCTCTCGCTGGCGACGGTTCGGCGTAATGACACAGCGTGCAGGATGCCACAAGTTTATTATATAAAGAAACACAACACAAACAACAACAAAAGAAAAAAAGGACAAAAACGAAAAACAAAAAAAAAAACAAAGGAAACAGGGAACACAGGAAATTAAACACTACAGCTAAATAAGGAAAAGAAATAAAACAATAACCTACTTTCTAACTTACACTACGAAAGGGAACAAACAAATAAACTGTACACAAGGGAGGGGGTTGTCGAGGGCTACGGAAGCGAGGCGTCGGCGGTGTGAGGGGGATGGTGTTGTAGGGCAAGCCCGGATAATCGACAGCAGGCCAATCACCCGGGAAGGAGCAGCACAGGGGACTCGTTTCCGAACCGGTGGAAACAAGGGCGTAGGTGGGACCGGGGTGTCGGGCAAACCCAGGACGTGCAGGGGTGGAGCGCAGTAAGTGGGAGCGGGACGGATGGAAACCAATGCCGGTAGTACCGGAATTCCTCGGCTGGCGGATCGTTGGTGCGGCTGGCCGTGCGGTTCGGCCGGAGAGACGGGTAGTTTTGGATCTGCGGGCGTGAAAGCGGCTGCAGGGTGCGGGGCGCCTGCGAGAGCCGTGGAAAACCCGCGAACGGGCTGGACGAAGGCCAGAGGGGACAAGGGAGAAATACCAGAGGGCACCGGGAACGGTACTACACAGCGGGGATCGGGACTTTGAAAGCAACAACCACTTACTTGCGTCTCCGCTGCGGCGGTTCTGGCTCGGCTCGGGGTTTGCTTCGTTTCCCACCGGGGAAACACACTGGTCACTTAGGGGGAGAACTTAGGGCACGGGTACGGGTTTACTGGATTCACTGGTTCTGGTTACGGGTTTCTCGGGTCGGATCGGATCTCATTTTTCCGCCAGAAGACGGCGAAATATATAATCAAACCGTCGATCGTCGAGTGTCACGATCGGCACGGTTGGTTGCGAATAGGGAAAGGATTATGGGGAAAGTTACCCTCGAGTTCAGGCCCACGAGGGTACTTGTTCGATGCGGAAAATTGTGCGGAATCGAATGGTGCCAACCGTTCGAAAATCGCACGGCTGGAACCAAAGATAATCGCGAAAAAGTGCGAAAAGGGGCGGGGCTTGATGACGAACTTTGACATGCGAATTTTGGCACTTGCCGATTCGATATCAAAATTCGCCACCGTGAGAAGTTAGGAAACAAGGTAGAGTTGCGGATGGTGAAATTTGGGGTGAAAATTCGCACCGGAAATGGGCGAAAATCGATGTAGAAGAAAGGGGGCGTGGCTACGATAATCGCTGTTGCTGCTCCGAAAATTACGAAAAATTCATTGTTTTTCGCCGAATTTGTGCCTTCGTGGGGGTGTGTTTTGGCGAATATTTCGCGAAATCGCCGGGCGATTGTCGCGAAATTTCGCTGGGAGGTCCGCACGGACGGTTAGGACCAGCTCGAGCCAAAAGTTCGTCAAAACCGGCTACGGCCGGCGGTAACAATCGGCCCCTCGGAAGTGACGATACTTTAGGGTCGGATGGTCCCGTGTGTGGGGTGTGTGTGTGGTAGGCCGCTCGTTACAATGGTTATACATATAGGACAGGACATGGAAACAAAATAATTCGCAAAATAATTAAAAATGGGAGTGTGACTAATTTGTAAAGCAAAATCTTCCGACACGGTTCGCTCCTGCGAACTCGTAGGGCTGACCGGCTCTGGTGGCGTCTTCGGTGTTCACGACCGGTAGTGGTTGATTCCTTAAGGGACGGTATTGGTGGTGGCGTCCTACGGCTGGCAACGGTGGTCGATGGCGTCTCCGGTGGATCGTCATCCGGCGGAGGAGCATCGGTAGGGTTCCCGCGGCGTAACTTGTAGGTAGGGCCTTCCTTCTGCGGTGGTTCGTAGGTCGCTCCACTGAGTGACCTGCCGAGATAGGAGAGGTGAGCGCCATGGGGTGGCGTAGATGTGAGAAGTCGGTACAGACACCAGGGTAAGATGTAGTTTGTAAGGGTTAGCCGTTCGCGAGCCGTCATCCGACGACTCTGGTGGCGTGGAATTGATGGGCCTGTTCGCGGTCCAGTCAACCCGGACCTGGTGGCTGGAAAGGTAGGGCGTCGAAGGATTTAGCGTCCTTGACGGTGTAGGAGGGTGTCTGCACCTGGGTTAGGTTCGAGACCCGGCTTCGAAGGTTGAAGCGGGTGTGAGTAGGTTTAGCGTTGGTTGCCGGCGGGTCGCCAAAGCGCGGCGATTTGGTGAGATGTTGCCTGTAGGGACGGTGGGCCGGAGTTTCCGGATGCTGTTGCCTCGGAGAAGGTCCGGTGGGTGGATGTTAGCGGTCGGTGGTGACGAGGTGGCCTGTTCTCGAGCGCGGTAGCCTCTACGGTCGGTTAGGTGTCTAAAACAGTGACAGATGGAAAAACCAAAACGGAAACAGGTGAATACAACATTTTGTTGGATACGTTACAACTGGTACGGTGTTTTCTAGAGATGGGCCTAAATAAATATATTAATTCGCCGTGTGGCGTGGTCCTGTTGACTTCAAGGCGGCTTCCTCGCTTCTCGGATTCGCTCGGCACTAGGCGTCCGTAGCGTTGGGGTGGTGCGCGACGTGGCTCGACGGTCACGGCGGCGTCTCGGGGAAGAATCACTGGGCGGCGATACGGGGCATAAGGTTCGTATCGCAACAGTGTCCGTTTTGCACTCGGTGGGTGACGCTGGGCGTAGCGCCACAACAGTGTCCGTATCTTGCACTCGGCGGGTGACGCTGGGCGTAGCGTCACAACAGTGTCCGTTTTTGCACTCGGCGGGTGACGCTGGGTTAACGTCACAACAGTGACCGTTTTTGCACTCGGCGGGTGACGCTGGGCGTAGCGCCACAACAGTGTCCGTATTTGCACTCGGCGGGTGACGCTGGGCGTAGCGCCACAACAGTGTCCGTATTTGCACTCGGCGGGTGACGCTGGGCGTAGCGCCACAACAGTGTCCGTATTTACTGCTCCGTCGGGGGTGGTCCGGATGCGGTGGCCGTTTCGGGACGGCGGCTGGCGGTGGCTGACGAGGTGGAGGGTCCGGGCCGTGGTCCGGATGGTGGGTCTGGTCCTGGAGGGGCGGCGCGTGGTCGAATCGGCCGGAGCTGATCGATGTGGTATTTGGTCTGCTGGCCACCGGGCTTCTCGATCCAGTATGCCGCGGGTCCGGCAGCTTCGTGGACGGGATAGGGGCCGGTCCAACGGGGATGAAAAGGATTCCCCGGCGGATGGTGTGACCGGGTCATGACCAGGTCGCCGGGTCGGAAGACCACGGGCATAACGGCGTCTTCGTCGAAGTACCGCTTAATAAAGCGCCTTAATAATTCCGAGATCGCCTTTCTTATGCCTTAAACTTTTAACTTTGTTGAAGTTTTTTGAAATCGTAATTTTGCACGCGTTTCGTACGTACGTATCTTTACGCAACGTTCCTACCGATGCGATCAGTTCTTCAGTTGGGGTCTTTGTGTCTCGAATACAATGTTTTAACCCTTTGTTTCACACTGCGATTTTGGTTTTACTAAAGGTGTCCGACGATTGATTAGAAACCATCCAAGGAATGTACGGTGTTTTTATTTATTTTCGGACAAATTTTCTTGAATTTCTTACTGAGCGTTTGCATTTTTGATTTGAATTCATGGTTAATTTGTCCATTTAAACAACTGTGGAAATCGAACCACCTCTGCAAACTGTATCCATCTAAAAAGCGCATTATCTTAAGGCGCAATTCATATAGTTCTACTTCTAAATGACTACGTCTTGCGTACTGATATCTGATTTCATTTAGTAACCATTGCTTTTTAGCGTGATTGATGATACCGACTGGGTTTTTGCGATTAGTGGAAATGTTAACTTTTATAAATTTTGGGAAAACGTTTCTTACAACGTTTAAAAAAATAAGATATCAGCTTGAATTAACTTAATATTAATGCTCACTTTACCAAAGCGGTTAGAAGGTCTATGGCTAATTTTCTGTGCCATTTCAATCCCTCTCGTAAACATGTATTATAAGACTTTATTTGGTCTGAAAAGTCTATATATGATTTATATTTGTTTGTTTGATTTATATTTGATATATTTGTTGTATTCAATAATTTTTTTTTGTTTTTCCACTTGTTTCCCTCTTTTCTGCAATTTAACCATTCCCTTTCCATACCGAGTACTTACCATTAGCGCATCCCTTTTGGCTTTCCATTTGTGTACTACAATACTTTCCGGTCATTCTTCTGTAATTACTTTTCGCATATCAGTGGGATTGAACTTCCTGTTAGACTTTAATGTCTCAATCAAGTGAGTTTTTCGTTGTAATAGAGTGTGTTCGAGAAAGAAAATTAAAATTCAGAAAATATACTTAAAAGCTCCAAATGAATTTACCATTAATTGAATTACTTCGTCGTTGACGAACATATTGTAGAAATCATACGGGGATTTATCATAATATTCAAACAATTCCTCCAGAAAACCAGAATTATTTTCTGAAAATCCGAATTTGTTCAGAAACTCGCCTGTTGCTGGTTTCCATGTATACGCGAATGTGCTGGCAGAATTCAAATTATCGTTTTCGTCGTCGTAACAAAAATTCTGCATTTTTCTAATAACGCTTTCAATTTTATCGTCTACGATTTCAGACGTCGAATTACTTCCTGTTGCAGTAGAACTTGATGGTTGTCCTTGCGAAGAAGAGTATATACTTACTTTCAATGTTGAACTACGGTTATTCCGACCACATAACTTTTTCGATGGTGGTGATTGGTTGTCATTTTCATAATCATTGTCGTTGTCACTATCAGAGGACAACCATGGTTCATATTCATCTGAAGAGGCATCCTCTGCACAAGGAGCTTCTTGACCTTCTTCATCCACCAGGAAATCTTGCAGTAACTATTCTAACCGCTTTTGTTCATGCTCGTAAGACATCTTTACACATTCGTGGTGAAACACATACTAATTGGAGACAAACGCATATAACACGGGACCATTTTGGTGCAAGTTAAGACCTACAAACGTGACTCATCGATGTCACATGGCCAAATAGAACAAATACGTGCCAAGTAAGACCAACGTGTCACCACAAAATCAAATTCAAAAAAAAAAACTATATATTTTTTTGCATATTTAGCATCTGTATCATTAATTTAGACAACCACAGTGTATCTCGGAGCAAACTCGGTGAAAGATGTCCTGCGGCCTGCATATTTTCTCAGGCCAACTCCTGATGAAGTTATGCAACCCCGCATAGGAACAGACCCTCCCCATCCTTAATGAATGGAGTACAACACCTCTGGCCTCTCGCAGATTTTCAGCTAACTTTGTTGAAGATTTCGTGCGATTTTACAGTGAGCTAAGGCGCAAATAATTATCTTCTCTTTCCTTAAGCTTTTTAGGTCTTCTAGCGCCTTTTTGATGTTCTACTGATCCGGTGTTTGTATACCTGCGTAATATTTTTTGGGCGGCAGTTTTCCCCACTTTTACAGCAATTTCGTGTTGACTGTAGCCTTGTTCTTAAAAAAAGAAACTACCTTACGGCGATTGTGAGTCGATACCTTGGGTGTAATTCTAAAACCTGCACAAAACATTTTTATTTTAATATTAACAAACAAGAAATTGAAGCTTTCCACTTTCTATTCAACAAGAGTCTTAAAATATAAAAAATTCACGAACGCGCTTAGGACACTATACCACATTCGCACAACACTAAATATCACAAGCCACTCTTTCAATTCTCTTTACTGGGCTCATTAATCTCGTATGCGCGCTGATAGTTTTTGTCTGCGGTTATTGATTACTCTTGTGCAAACACAGTTCTTTCTAAAACTGGAAAGTTTCGAGTCTGTATTATGGTGAACATTATAATTAAATGTAAGGGAAGGTTCTCCCAAATACCTGCCCAGATAATATGTACTCTAATGCAAATGGTGTTATCCGATTTTTATTTGTTTTAGAGTTATATCATAATTAAAAATAAACAAAATTTTATACATTAAAGTTTTGGTATTCTACTGGTATTATCGTCCCCTATAATATATTTTCGAAAATACCGCCATTCATTTCTAAACATTTTCTACATCGTCTACCAAGGGCGCTGGTTGCGTTCCTGATTCCGTCAGGTTGATATTTGAACATTCCTAATTGAATCCTAGTTGAATTAGTATTTCAGGATTGTCCACTTTTACTTGATACACTTCATTTGTTAACCAGCCCCATAAGCAATAATCGACTGGCATGAAGTCTGCAGACCTAGGAGGCCAACCAATTTGACCACCACGATCGATCCAATTCCCTGGGAATTTTTCATCCAAACATTGCTTGACCGCACGAGCGTAATGTGCAGGCGTTCCATTGTGCTGGTAGAACATTTGGATTCTGATGTTTATGGGAACATCCTCTAGCAATCCGCGCAGTTCATTCTCTAAAAAAGTGTGAATAAGTGTCTCCCGTTAAGCGATTCTCAAAAATGTAAAGACCAATTAAAAAACTATCGATCAGATCACACCACACGTTTACCGAAAATTTATGTTGAGTTACTTTCGACTGTTGCGTGTGAATTTTCGTCTGATCACACGTGATGGTTATGATAATTATTAATACCGTTACGGGTGAATGTTGCTTAACCCGTGAATAGTATACGCGATACAAAACGAGGGTTATCATTTATCCATCCATCAATTATCGACAAAATTCCATACGTCTACGATACTTATCTGGCTGTAGGTGCTGTAGTCTTTGTACATGGTACGGGCGTAGGCCTTGCTCGTGGAGTGTTTTTATCACTCTTGTTTGTGGAATGCCCAACCGAATACTAATTCTCGCGTGCGCTGGCAGTTACGTCTTCTTCTACTGCATCCACAATATCTTCTACTTCTTGTAATTGTTATCGACTGCCTCGTTTAGATATTGGGAAGTTTTCCGGTCTCGTACAATTTGTTGAATACACGAAAAAATTCATTTTTATTAGGATGTCTATGATGTGGAAACCGTTGACGTTATCCATTAGCAGCGGTTGTAGCATTCCCATTACAAAATCATTTGTAATGGAATCATTAATGGGAATCACTTTAATTGGTTACACTTTAGTCCCAGAAATGTCAAGTCAATGTCACAATACCCGAATAACAACGCTCTAATTTACTCCAAGGTATAGGTAACCTTATTTTATGATGACAGTGCCCTCACTATGTTAACAATGATCTAGAGCTAGTGACATTGGACATACAAAACAATCCACACTATTTCTGAACTGATTTTAATCTCACTACTACGAATACATACATAAACATGATATACTAAATCCACATTTTTAATATACCTATAACTCGAAAACAAATAAAAATCGGATAACAACATTTGAGTTTTTTTTTTTTTACATTATTTTCACCTGTAGAATACACTCCTAGGGTTTAGTCCGTTCCTCACGACTCACCCTGTATAATAAATGACATTAGAATTTGGTATGTTAAGAGTACAATTTGACCGTGAATTTTGGTATTTTCATGTGTTTTCATCAAATTTATCCCATCTATATATTAACAAACGTATCTAATTCCACGTTAACACATATATATTCTATTCATTAAAACGATACTTAAATACAATTGATTTCACTTTGAAAAAAACTCGGTGAGTCAAAGATATGCGAATTATGAATTTGTATTTGAATTAATTTGATCTTGTCGACTTCAAGATGCAATCATTAAGTACAAAACTTATCCTCATAGCTTGCACAATATTATATAGCAAGCAGAAGGAGAAGGGAGGATTGCAAGCCTGATAATGTTAATTATGTTGCACATTATAAATAAATACCGTTTATATCGTATGCTGTCAATGATGACATCATTTTTTTGTAGATTGTAATGTAGTTATTGATGGTGAAATGTATCATGAAGAAATGGTTTTGGTATAGCAGTAGTTTAATAAATTTGAATTTATGTTCTTAGTATTGTTTTGGTCATGGATAGTGAAGGTTATTATTAACAAGTGTATCATGAAAAACATGATTCTGTTGCTACTTTGTTTAATGTGTCCAGGAGAAGGGATTGCATGAAATAAAGTATTAAAGTCCACTTAATTTTTATTTTTTTCTCTTAAATACTCAAATTTGCTATCTAAAGCGGAAAGTTGTCTTAATTATCATGATTGCATAATACTTGATGATTTAAAAGAACAGCACGCAACACGATTTACACGCTATCAGAAATCGTAATTATTTCCAACAAGCACAAAAAATAGAATGAAAACCTCACACAAGAAACAATTAATGCAATTTATATAAGAAAATTATTCAACTCACACCTGTATATCGATCTATCGCAATAGCACGTGCGCCATCTACTTTCTTGCGGCGGCCGCGGCTTGAACAAGGGCATCAAAAGTTGGAGGTTTCAAAGCGTTATGTGACTATTCCTGTAATCAACTTAGAAAATGTAAAGTATACTCCTAATTTAATTAAATCAGATACTAAGTGTTGTAAGTATCATAGTAATCTTCGTAAAGTTTGTGCAATTACAAATAGTAACATTTTATGTAAATTTCTCTCAATATCTAATAAAGCATAAAAATTATAAAATGTAAAGTATGAAATAAAAAACAAAAAAATTAAGCTTTTTATTTTATAGACATTTATGCGAAACAACATCATCCTTAAATTTAATTAAATGGAAATTAAATAATTCAAACATACAATCCTTATATTCAGAAGTCTTTCCTGTTGTTGAAGGAGTGTCTAATAAACTTTCTGCATATTCTACCATGTGTTGCATATCTACATTCTTCACGTTTTGCACGACCATATTCAAGAGAGAATTGTAATAGTTTAATTTAAGGCAAAGTTTAATTCTTCCAACCTCTTCAGTCTGGTTTTTAGAGCGTTTGAAACTTTTAATAATATTTAAACGGTACACTTATCTAATGTTATCTTCACTTCCCGACATTCGATTTGTACAACCGGACACATTTTTACTCGCTTATTTGCTAGTTACGTGAAAAAAATGCCGTTGGACTAAATCGGTAATTACGATTTTATCTTCCTCCACGGGACGTTCATCTCCACATCAATTCAACCCATTCGTCACTTGTAAAAGAGATATGGTGTCTTCCTTTAGATAATTTTACTACGGGTAGAAACCATCTAGCCGGACTTAGTCCAGTCGATATGAAACTGGTTCGATGTAGTGGATATCTCACTTCGTTGATTAATTTATCTTCTTTCTTGATATTTTCTTCATACCTTTTCAACATTGTACTTGATGTATCTATTGGTGAAGGTAAAACCGTTTCGACACTCATCATTTTGAAATACTACTTCGACAATAAAATATTTTAGTATACTAACATTTAGCTGCTCACGTAGATTTTTATAACCTCAGCGGTACACACCCTTCTACAAAAATACGTGATTCAAGGTAAGTAAATATAGCGTAATTGAAAAAATGCTCTCTGTCAGAAAGCTATTTTAATTAGTTCCAACAAACATAAGTCTATTTACATTTTAAAATCTCAGCTAAACCTAAAAAATATAACGAAAATCTCAAACAAGATCCAATTAATGCAATTTATCTAAGAAAATTATTCAACTCACACCTGTATATCGATCTATAGCAATAGCACGCGCGCCATCTACGTTCTTGCGGCGGCCGCGGCTTGAACTAACAAAGTGGTGGAGGTAATTTTGCACTGCTCTCCTATACCCAACACATTAGACCAAAGGTGTGGAGTGTGTTTGGTCCAGAACCGGCCAATTCCTACTACTCAAATTAATAAATAGCTCCACAGATAAGCAAACCGTCATGTTGTCCTTTTCGAACTTCCATCAGTGACTTACAATGACGTATACTCACTACATCTCTTGTTTCAGAAATTGTTGGAACCCAACGTTTTATATTTTATTTCAAGCAATTAGAACTACACGGAAAAGTATATTGAATTGAGAGTTTCAAAAATTAAGAGCACAAATTTAAGTTTTCCTTTAAATATGGGGTATTTAATGTTAGAATATTAAAAACAAAGAATTTTCTGGTTTTAATATTTTCAGTTTCCTCAGTGTAGGTAAAATGAAAGATCATTATTACTTTATTTTATGCTTTATTGATGGTTGAATTCCTAATATTTTGTAAAATACATTCGAAAAAACTGGTGGGATATATGATCACTTTTAACATACGTTAGTGTTGCACAATTAGAGATAATATGACGAATGTAAAATTTTGGGAAGTGAATTAAAGATTGCAATTTTATTATGCTATTCCGCTGATCTAATGCCTTGATTACACGTAACAAGTACAGTGGCGAGACAGTACACTCGGACCCATTTCTATTTACTATGTAGCCTACCTCCCTCTACTATCGCGCTCGGCATGTCTGAACAAGTACTCCCTCATTTCAACAATATAGTAGCTTCTTTTTTTCTTGATAATTATTTGAAGAATAGTTTTACTATTCTCCGTTTAACTTTGAAAGTATTGTTTTTAAATTTTCCGATTAAAAATGGCTAACAAATGAGACTGTGAAACAACTATCAGATTTATCCAAATGTATAAAGTTTATCCAATGTTTGTGGGACTTTAAGTCCTCGAATTATAAAGAAAACAGAAACGGGATGCTGCGTACATTTCAATTGTTAGAGAAATGGATATTATTGGTTTGCTGTAGCAGATGTTAAAAATAAAATAAAAAAATTTCGATCCACCTACAGCCAAGAGATTAAAAAAGTGAACGAATCGAAGAAATCAGGTGCTGGCGTAACCAATCTATACACTTCCAACATAAAATGGCTACAGGAAATGGAAGAGGTGTTTGCGAACGACTTAAAAAGGAGAACATATGAAAATATAAGTAATTTCTTATTTTAATTTTATTTTTACATGATTTCCAATTAATTATTTTATTTTGTACTTTAACATTATGAAATCATCCTATCTTGCCATGAAATCGTACCTTCCCCACTAAAGAAATCAGCATATTTATCTCGAAGCTCCCTTGCAAGTCGTGCTGCATAATTGCTATTGTGGCAAGTGATAGATGGTAAGGCTGATATGACTTCTCTTCTCCATGTTCTTTCAATAATATTACCACAACCAATATCTTCTTCGTCAACACAACCCTTCGGGAAGTATTGGTTTGGACTTGTAAGACGTAACCAATTATGTAGGGCACATGAGGCACGAATAATTTTGTCAGTTGTATTAACTGACATCCATATCAACTGATATGGATTTTTGAAAAATTCTAAACCTACTTGCCAATATGCCAAATCCATTTTCTACGATTCGGCGGGCTCTGGACAGTCGATAATTAAATATTTAAATGCAACATGCTTCCCATCAATTGCACCATAGCAGCCAGGGAAATTCCACCTAGTTCTGAAACCTTCTTCTATTTTGTGCCATTCTTCATTGTTTGGCGCCTGAAACATTATTACTATTTTTTTTTTTTTTTTTAGACAAATACAGACGCCGGTAGTACTGAACTTTTTTTTTCCTCCCTTTACTCTTTGCCGACTTTTCTGCCTTCCGGCAATGAGTCAGTTTCAACACGTGTCCCCTCCCCATATTGATCGATTGGGAGGGGACCTTGCTTTTGGTTTGTTCTTCTTTAAATGTTAAACGCCAGCCCTTGGACACGTGTGGAAGGGTGGCTTCTCATCCTGCGGATGGCTTCCTCTCTTCTCCTGGACGCTCTTTGTCTCAAGTCTTCTGGCTGGAGTTGCTGCTGGATATCCTGGTTTCTCACATACCAGGGTATCGCGCAACATCTCACTAATTTCCTTGCGTTGACCTCAGCTCTTCTTTTCGCCCTTTCCGACCCCTTGCACCAGAGCTCCTCGCCGTAGTTGCTGGCCAGAAGCGCTATTGCCGTATATATTTTCCGCCGCGTCTTGATCGGCAGTCTACTATCTTCCTTTACCAGAGGATGGATCTTCTTAATCCTCTTCATAGCTAACACCCCTCTTTTAGTCGTGTGTTGCTAGAAAGGTGGCTGTTTCTAGGCACGCATTCACTATTCTAACGAGCTCTCTTTTCTGCTCGGGTGCTCATCAGTTTCGCCGCTCTGTTCGGTACTCCATCCTCTCCCTGGGCTTTCTTGGCTGACAAAAGTCTGATGATTCCCTCTATCTCGTCCAAGCTCGTGAGTTCCGGGTCTACAGGTATCATTTTCCTTAGCTTTTCATTTTCCTCCTTCACTCTGGTCTTTGTCTTCCCGTCTGTTGCTTCCGCTCACTTAAACTGGTCTTCCAGGAATCTAGCTATCACCTCCGCTTTTTCCCTGTCCTTGTAGTACCATGTTCCCTCCTCTTCCACCGATGCATTGGGTTGAGTTCTTCGCCCGAATCTTTTAAGGACTGGTCACAGGTGGTTTGGGTTTTCTTCCACCTCGTCTATTGCTTTCCCCCATCTCTGTTCCTTTTTTCTCAATATCAACTTGTCAACGTCCCTCTTTAGTTAGTTTGTTGTAATTTGCCTTTTCCGCCGCACCTTTGATTACATTCCACCGCTTCTTGACTTCGGATTTCCTCTGGAGCAACTTCTTTTCCTCGTTCGACAGTTCCCACCGGATCCATTTTCTCCCTCTCGCTGGTATCTTACTTCTTTCTAGAGCGTCTTGGACGTCCTTAGTGAGCCGACACGCCGCCTGCTCTACCTCGTCTTTCCTGATCTTCCTCTCTGTGTAGTTGGCCTTGGAAGCAAGATATTCGAACCGTGCCCAGCTCGTTTTGGTCTCGTTCCTGACTTCCGCCTCCCTGGAGATCCCGATCTCCGTAATCACCGGGAAGTGGTCCGATTCCAAGCTGTACACTGTTCTCGATGTTGTGATCTTTACTCTCTTAGCCAGGAAGATATCGAGGATATCGCCTCTAGTCCCATTGTAGGAACACGTCGTGAGGTCTTCTGGGCCCACAATTCTGACGTCCCTTCTTCTCTCTCCCCACCGAAACAAGATGTTGCCATTGGGGTTGGGGACTTTCGAGTTCCACGCCGGGTCTTTTGCGTTGAGATCGCTTCCCACCACCTGACCTTGTCTTTGCTCAGATCTTCGAGGTCCTCTGCCTCTATCTTGTTTCGTGGGGGGTTGTATACCGAGTAGAGACTCATCTCCCGCCCCACCGCTATCTCGATTCCTACTGACTCTAGTCGAGTGCTCGTCTCTATCCTTCTCACCGCGATGTTATTTCTGACGCGCATTGCTACTCCCCCTCCCGGAGCTCCCGATCTGTCCTTACGTATGGTCTGGAACCCCGCCATTCTCCAGCTGTCCCCTGGTTTCAGCATGGTTTCCTGCACCATCATGATCTCGATTTCTTCTTGCAGAAAAATCCCTAGCTCGTCCTTTTTGGATTTTACCCCGTTGGCGTTCCACGTCGCTATCTTTAGCGTGTGTTTTCTGATCCCTTGTCTTATCTTCTGTCTATCCATTAATTAGATTTTTGATGGATGGTAGCATTTGTATTATCTCTTCGGCCAGCACTACAAACCGATTGAGTTGTTCTTGTCTGTCTGTACTTCCTTTCTTCCCTGTCACTTCCGCGAAGGATACCCCTTCCCTCCTGGTTGCTTGTATTATCTTCTTTTTCTTTTCTTCCTCCTTCCTTAATTTTATTCGACTGGGGTGTTCCGGGCACTTCCTGCTCGCCGTATGATGTTGTCCACCGCAGTTGGCGCACTTTGGTTTGATTTTCCTGTCTGTTAGGGCATTCGAATGATGGGTGCTCTTCTGCGCACCTTACGCATCTGTATTTTACCGTGCACCTGAATTATACGTGTCCATACATTTGGCAGCGGAAGCACTCGTTCGTCAATGTTGGTTTTCTTTTTGGTTCTACCCTGATGTTAATTCCTACCGTTTCCCTGATGTCGAAGATTTTCTTTCCCTCTTCGTTTTTCTCAACGTTTACCATAACCATCAGTAACTCTTCCTTATATCGTTTCATCCTTGCCGCTGAGACTACTGGGAAACCCCTATCTTTTTGGTCCTTTTCCACTTCTTCGACCTTTATCTCCCTCGGAATACCCCTTAAAACCACCTTTAGTTTTTTCTCCTCCTGGAGGCTGTAGGTGTGTGCTTGTACTTTCTTCCCCTGTAGTAGACTTCTTAGTTTTCTGAAGTCGTTGGACGTTTTGGTGAAAATCTTTATTCCTTCACGGGTGTTTCTGCATCCCGTAATTTGTATTTCGTTCGCTTCAGCTTCCCTCCTTATTATTCCGAGCTTCCCCTCTTCCCGTAGCACTATTGGAGGGGGTCTCCTGTCTGTGGCTGGTATTTCATCCTCCTGATTCTCCGACTCTTCATCTTCCTCCGTCTCTGCGTCCCATTTCTGAGTGTACTTTATCTCTTCCACCATCTCATATTCATTTTCCTTTTCGTTTCTTCTCTCCCCTGTTTTGGTAACCCCTCCGGCTATCTTGTTTCCGTTGTTATTCTGGCTTCTTCCCTTCATTTAGCCCGTTTTGCCCCTCTGGGTGGTGTTCCCTTCCTTGTTCTTACTTCCCTCTGTTTTTTTGCTTCTTCCGTTTCACTGTCTCGTATCCCTCCTCTTCTTATTGCGTCAGCCAGTTCCTGCACCATCATGATCTCTATCCCTTCTTCCTGCAGGAAAATCCCTAGTTCATCCTTTTTTAGTTTGATGCCATTAGCGTTCCACGTCGCTATCTTTAGCCCCTCTTTTTTGTAGGATTGCCTTTGCGTTCGCCTATCCATTAATCAGCTTTTTAATGGCTGGTAGCAACTGAACGATCCCTTCCGCCAGCTCGAGGAACCGACTGAGCCTTTCTTGCTTCTCACCGCCGATCTTCCCTGCC
This sequence comes from Oryctes rhinoceros, assembly GCA_020654165.1. Lineage (NCBI taxonomy): Eukaryota > Metazoa > Arthropoda > Insecta > Coleoptera > Scarabaeidae > Oryctes > Oryctes rhinoceros. Next base: position 50,687 of record JAIOKQ010000243.1, on the reverse strand, counting down.
GCTTCGGCATACGATACCCCATCCGTTCTGTTGGATTGTTCTATTCTTTTCTTCTTCTTCTTCTCCTCCTCCTTCCTCTCTTTTACTCGCAAGGGGTGATCGGGACACTCCTTGCTAACCGCATGGTGTTGCCCTCGGCAGTTGGCGCACTTCGGCTTTAATTTTGCCGTGCATCTGAACTGTAAGTGGCCGTACATCGGGCAGCGGAAGCACTGGCTTGTAGATGTCGGTTTCCTCTTTGGCTCTACCTTGACCCTCATCCCGGCAGCTTCTTTTATATCAAAGATCTTCTTTCCTTCATGGCTTTTCTTTATGTTCAGCATGACCATCGGTAGCTCCTCCTTGAACCGCCGCATCCTCGCCGCTGAGACCACGGGAAAACCCCTGTCCTTTAGGTCGTTTTCCACTTCTGCGACCTCGATCTCCCTCGGAATTCCCCTCAGGACCACCTTCAGGGTTTTCTCCTCCTGCAAGCTATACGTGTGCATCTGCACTTTCTTTCCCTCCAGCAGGCTTCTCAGCCTCCTGAAGTCACCTGATGTCTTGGTGAATATTTTCACGCCTTCTTTAGTATTCTTGCACCTTGTTATTTGGATGCTGTTGGACTCGGCTTCCCTCGTTATCAGTCTCAGACTGTCGGCGGGGGTTTCTTTTCCGAAGAAGCTACCGTCTCTTCTTGGCTCTCCGTTTCCCCTTCCTCCTCCGTTTCTATCTCCCACTTCTGTGTGTATCTGATTTCCGTGTCCAACTGTATATCGACATTCCCGACGCTTTCGACACTCATTTTTTCGGGTTGCGGGGCCCCTCCGGCTGCCCTCTTCCCGTTGTTGTTCTGGCTTCTTTTCTCCCTATCTCCTGCCTTACTTCTCGGGGTGTTGCTTCTCTCGCTGTTCCTGCTTTCCTTCGTCTTCCGCTTCTTCTTTTTCTTGGTCTCGAACCCGTCTCCTTCCGTAGCCATCTGCGACATCCGCCTTAACTCGCTAAACTCGTCGCGGCCTCTCTTTATTTCCGCTAGCAGCTTTTGCACTAGCGCGCTATTATCCTCTATTCCCTTCTGCACTACATCCATACGCTGCCGTATCTTCTCCTGGGACATTATACCGCTTTCGGCTGCCGTTCTTTTGTTTATTCTCCTCGGGCATTCTGAATCCATCTCTAGATCCAGTTCTGCCTCGCTGAGGACCTCATCCCCCTCCATTTCACTTCACTTCACTTCACTCTCACTTATTTTAAACTTCCGTCGCTTTACGGGAGCACCGGTTCGCGTGTAACTGCCGGTAGTACTGAACTTTTTTTCTTGTACTGCTGTTTCAGCCATTTGGCTATGCTGCAGTGACATTTTTGCCTTCACCCTATTGGGTGGGAGAAGTGGTATGTAGTGGACGCCCTTCTTGGGCCTGTGTTCTGCGATCAGTCGTCATTGAATAGCTTTGTGGACTCTTTTCTGGTCGTCGTGGGTCCGGGGTTACTGGCCCTCGACTAGCTGTCTAACTGTTGGTATAATCTTTTGAATCTCTTCTTTAGTATGTTCTCGTGCTCTTCGGAGGGTGTTTCCGTTCCGCTTGCCGTGACTCGAGAGTAGAGGACCCCCGGTTTCCTTTCTGACTGCTGAAATTTCAGTCTCCTTTCTTTCTCCTTGCGCGTCCGGATGTTGTTAGGATGATGTGGGCATGCCTTGCTCGCTGCGTGGTGGTTCCCCCGCAGTTAACGCATTTCGTTTTTTGTGGGTAGCCCTTGTTGGGGGCACTCGTAAGTGGCGTGCGCCTCCGCGCATCTGAGACACCTCCATTCGGCCGTGCAGCGGAACTGCACATGACCGAATTTCTGGCACCGGAAACATTGGGTTCCCGCTACCGACTTCCTTTTGGGCTCTACTGTAACTTTCATGCCCGCTACGTCGGCCATGTCGAAGAGCCTTTTGCCTTCGTTTAACTTGTTGGCATTGACAAGAATGAGTGGGAGCTCCTCCTTGAACTTCTTCATTCTTGTAACCGACTCATTGGGAAAACGCCTCTCCTTTAGCTCTTCTTCTACCTGATTTACAGGGATCTCTCTAGGGACTCCTCTGATCACCACCTTGAGTTGTTTTTCCTCCTTCAGGCAGAAAGTGTGATATTTCACTTTCTTTCCGTCGAGGAGATTTCTTAGTCGCCTAAAGTCGGTGACTGACACTGGGAACATTTTTATCCCCTCGCGGGTAGTCGTGCAGATTCTTATTTTTATGTTTTTGGCCGTCGCTTCTTTCCTCACAAGTTCTAAAATCCCCTCATCGCGGAGTACGATGGGGGGTGGGCGGTATTCTTTCTGGACTCGGGCTGGCGATGAGACGCTTTCCTCATTTTCGGAGCTGTATGCTTCTGAATCGGGCCGCTCTTGCGTGTACCGGATGGCTTCATCCGTACTTTGCCCTGTTTTTCAGAGCTACCGTCCTGTGTTTCCAAGACCGCGGGATCTGTTTTCTTCTTGATACTGGCCTGGTTGGCCGGACTGATTTTTCGGACCTTCTTTTTGTTTCTCTTCTTTTTGTTTTTTCCTCACGTGTCCCTTCTCTTCCTCGCTCGGGATTGGTGAGGGGCAGCATCTCTTTTTGTTGCTTGTGTCACTAGCGTTTTGACTTTTCTTGGTCTTCAATTTATATTTCATTGTCTCTTGCATTGCATGCATGCTCAACTGCATTTCTTTCCGCCTTAATTGCTTTTAAGATCTCCTGTATTTGAAAGTTCCACTATTCTATCGCTTCCTCTCTTCTTTGGATCTGCTCGATCAAACTATCAATACTGTTTTCCGGGTGGCGGGCGGGAGCGTTTCCCTTTGCGGATAATTTATTAATACTCGGCAGGCTCGTAACATCGTCCTCCAGAAATGCTTTGTTTTTTTCGTCCCAGATCATCTCTACCTCGTTCACGGGGTCATTTCCTCCATTAATCATGCTATCCCTGCTTGAAGGTCCGGGGCTACCAGTTCGCATGGTTTCTCACTACAGCTCTTTGTCGCATTGATGCGGTTGGTTACGGTGTCTCCGCATGTGCCTCGCGCCAGAGGCGAAAGACAACGGGGTACTTCTTCTTCAACACTCCTTTTGAACTTCTTCACTTAACACTTTCTCGGCTTTCCGTGGTTTAAACGGTTCCGGGGCTACCGGCTCGTATGACTAATTCTTGCTAACGTGTGTGCTTCGTATCGCTGCGAGATCGCGTGCGCCGGTAGTACTGAACAAAGTAGCTCTTCTATTTCTACCCAATCCTCGAGCTCCTCCATCCGAAACAAGTTCAAATATGGACAACATCAACACGAATGTGGCTAGTGGTATTCTTGAGCCAACTACCGAAGCGAGCAGACGTAAGCTAAGATATACAGCGACAGAAAGCTTTCCTACATACCAGACGCAGGTCAGCTGACGGTACGTGCGCCAACCGACTTAAGTGACCGTTACATTTAGTGTAACCGTCCGGGTCAATTCTCGAGCCAACTGTCGAAGCATACAGACGTGTGCCTAGATACGCAGCAACAGAAAGCTTCCAAGCCAGACGCAATTCAGCTGACGGTACGTGTGCGATCCTACTTAAATGACCGTTACATTTGGTCTAACCGTCACTCTTCGTCAACATCTTAGAACGAGTTCGTGAGAACTCATAAGTTTTAAGACGTTATTAGCGAAAACGAAAGGACTAGAGATTAATTCCGACAAGTTAGCGGCACCTGCTATGGCCGACGTATCAGCTACGGCTGGTATGGAGGTTGAGCAGGGTCCCTCCGGCTCCAGTGGCGCGTTCACTGGAGCCCAGAAGCGGACCATCAACGAGGAGGACCGAAGTGGATAAGCGGCTCTGAAGAGGAATTGGAGATGAACGACGCGGGAGAGTGGAAGAAGGTGCGCCGTAACAAGAAGATCCGGACGCCCAAGCCAGCGCCGGAAGGAAGATCCCAGCCAGCTGCGGGTACAGCCGCAGCAACCAAACCAGCCGAGGGACGCAAGACCGCGGCGAAATGTCCTCCGGTCTACCTGTTCGAGGTAGACTTTGTGGAAGCTGTGGCCTCTATCAAGGCGCTCTGCCAAGATAGGGCCACGTTCCTATTCAAAGTTAACCACCTAGTGGTTAAGACGACCTCCGAGGTAGACTGGATAGCCCTGACTACCTTGTTGGCTAAGGAGGGTAGGCAGTTCTACACCTACACCATGCAGGGCAACCGTCCTGCGAAGGTGATTGTGAAGTACTTGCCGCCCACTATACGGCCCGAAAAGGTGAAGGAGGAATTCCAGCGCCTAGGTATTCCGGCAAGAACGGCGACGAACATAAGGAGACGCGACAATACCGCGAGCTCCGTATTCATGGTCTCCGTTCTACGCCGAGACCTAGAGAAGGCGTATAAAGTTCGGGAGCTGTTCGGGATGAACGTCTCGATCAGCCCGTTCAAGGGACGCGGCGGTCCACCGCAGTACCATCGCTGCCAGCGGTTCAGCCACTCGTCGGAGTGCTGTAGGCTCCAGGCGAGATGTGCCCGATGCGCAGCGGGGCATTTGACGGCTGGCTGCTCCCTTGCGGACGGTGAACCCCGCAAGTGCGCCAGCAGCGGCGCCGCGCATCCGGCAACGTACAGGGGCTGCGAGGTGTATCGCAATCACTAACCATAAGACGGCTACCCAGCGGTCGCAACCGGCTCCCAAGCCGACGGCGCCGAAGGTCCCGTCTGCCGATGCGTTCCCTGCACTCCCGCCCCTTAGCGCCCGCGACCGGGAGCTCTTGAGCTCCCAAAGGGTGCGAGAGTGGGCGAGAGCTAAGGATGGCAAGGCAGCGAAGCCCGCAACGTACGCCGAGGCGGTCAAAGAAGCGCCGAAGCGGGACAGGGCTGGGCCTTCCAAGCCGGCAGCTGTGACGGCCAAGAAGACCGTCAAGAAGATAGTGAAGAAGGTCGCTAACCGAAGCGGTCGCTCCCCAAGATCAGGGAGACGCCCGAACCGGTGGCGAAGGTCCCAGCACCCGCAAGGGCGTCGGACAGCGAGTCCGAGGAGGACACCCCGGTGTTCTCGATCGACTCCATCCGGTGCTTCCGGGAGCTGCAGAAGGCGGCAAGGAGAGCGGCCGTAGGTTACAGGCGGCTACAGAAGATAGCGGATCCTCTGGAGAAACTCGCTTTTCTCATGGAGTTGGCTGAATCTGTCTTCGCTCCATGAGCGCCACGCCTAGAGGTCTCAGAATCGCGACCTGGAACGCCCAAGGAATACTCAACAAGAAAATTGAGCTCATCCAATTCCTTGTTGAACACCGGATCGACGTGGCTCTAGTCAGCGAGACCTGGCTCAAGGACCACCACAAGTTCAGGATTCCGAACTACCACATCTATAGAACGGACAGGCCCACGCAAGGAGGGCGAACCGCTGTTCTAGTCAAAAGGAGCATCAGACACTCGCAAATCTGCCTTCCGGATAACTCCCTAGAGGCATGTGCGATCGTCCTGAAGCGAGCAGGCACCAGTGCGATGTTTGTAGCTTGCTACAATAAACCTTCGCAACCTGTTAACGCTCTCGACCTAGAAAGAATCGCGGCCCTCGCCGATCACGCTTTCATGTCGGGCGACTTTAACAGCAAACACCGGACGTGGAACTCCAGAGGGAGGAACACGAACGGTACGCTGTTGAGAGCGTGGCTGGACCTAAGAGATGACGAGTTCGATGTAGCCGCGCCGAGGGAGCCAACGCACTTCTCTCCTAGCGGTCTCTTCGAGCCGGACGTGCTCGATATCACCGTTCTCAAGAACTGGAAGTTCCCGCTGCGATGTCGTGCGGTGCAGGAGCTATGCTCCGATCACTACCCGGTGATAACAGAGACGTTTTTCGCGCCGCCGACTCCTTCCGGAGGTACAGCGACCAGAAAACACAACTGGAAACTGTACACGCGGCTCATATCGGAAACGATTAGAGCCAATCCCGGTATCGAGACGGTGACCGACTTGGAGAAGGAAGTGGGCATCACCACCTCGGCTATCTAAAAGGCGCTGAGCAAGTCCGAGCTAAAGGTCAAATTTCCCGAGGCGGAAACTCTGCCGAGGGAAATAGTAGACAAAATCAAGGAGCGAAACCGTATCCGAAGAGAATTCCAGCGAACCAGATACCCGCCGCTCAAGAAGGCGCACCGCCAACTTAGCCTGGAGATTCAAAGAGACATCGAGGCGTACAAGCTGCAGAAATGGGACCGCTTCGTTGAGGATAGCCAAGGAAGGGATCCGCACAAGATCCCTCGACTTCTGAAGCGAGACAGGAAGCCCATACCGGAAATAAGGCAAGGACAGGCGAGCTGCTTGACCGACTCCGGGAAGGCGGAAGCGCTGGCAACCGCCTTCATGGGTCACTTCACCCCGAACTGCGTCAACTTCCGACCCGCGAACGAGACTACCGGACCATCCTGACGGAGATTGACGAAATGGAGGCGGGCCCTCCGATCGTCGTTACTCCCAAAGACGTCCTACAGGTGATCAAGCGGATACCAGGCGGCAAGGTCCCAGGGGAGGATGGCATACCGGCCGGAGCGCTGAAGAATCTGCCGCTCAAGTTGCTCGTCAACTTGACGCAGATCTTCAACGCCGTGCTCCGGTTGACGAGCTATCCGACCGGGTGGAAGTCCGCCAGGATCATCCCTGCTTTGAAACCGGGTAAAAGCCCGTACTCGCCGGAAAGTTATCGACCGATCTCGTTGCTTGGCACCAGCAGCAAGGTTCTAGAAACCTTGCTCCTGGCCAAAATCAACGCTCTCCTGGAAGATAACGGACCGTGGGACTGCGACCAGTTTGGATTCAGGTCAGAGCACTCCACCTCCCTTCAGCTGTACCGGATAACGGATCAAGTCTCCGCCGCCTACACTAGATACCAGACGACCGTAATGGTATCCCTGCATCTGGAAAAGGCGTTCGACAAGATCCGTCACGAAGGTCTGCTAATGAAGATGAAGGAGTCGCAATTTCCGCTCAGAATCCTCGGACGGTGATCGAATGGAGCAAAAGCGTCGACTATCTAGGAGTAACCCTGGATAGCAAGCTTACCTTCGCCAAGCACACTCGAAGAGTACGCAAAAAGGCACTAGGAGCGGTCAGCCAACTGTATCCCGTCCTAAACAGCTACCAACTCAATCCCAATACCGGGATCCTGCTCTACAAATTCTACATCCGTGCCATCCTTACGTACGCCAGCCCTTGCTGAAGCACGGCAGCCATCTCCCACGTCCTAACCCTCTCCAGGGTCTAGAACCGCTGCTTGTGAATGGTCCTGAAGGTCCCCCGGGACACCAGGATAAAGACCCTCTGCCTGCTTGCCAATACCGAAAAGCTGGAAGAATATCTGGTCAAACTCAACAAAGCCTTCTTCGAGAAGACCAAGAAGAGCGACGGTCCCGCCCTGCAAAGAGCGATTACCCCCAGGTGGACCGGAAGGCGCAAGCACAAGACCACATACGAGCTTCTCAACAGGGTATAGTATCGTGTAGCTTAGCTGACCGTAATAATCAACACCATCTCTGTTACAGATTACCAGTCGAGGGGAAGTCCAACCGGAAGACTTCAAAAACAAAGAACAACCGCACTTTATCCCAGGAAGATTCGGAAAAGAAAGGTTTTTCCCAAAATGAAGAACTCTTTCTTTTTGGGAAATTTTCTTCAAAAAATGAAACTGGAAGACAAGTGACGTAAGTCAAGAGAGCACCGCGACGGACGAATGTAACTCCCACAAGAAGTAATCCATGAGGTAAGAAGAGGTGCATGGATATTGTAAAAGCTATTTCTAATCTGAAAACTTTGAATGAAGAAGTCAGTCAAACAGAAGAAACGGCATTTGACATGTTTGGAAAGAGTGTAGCTATGCAACTCGAAGCTTTATCGATAGAAAATGCTTTATTATCCCAGTGCAAGATTCAAAATATTCTTACTGACTATGACTAATAAGAGACCACAGAGAAAGGACTGGATCACAATCTCCTACGTTAAGCAGCATCAGCATTGGCAGCCAAATAAGCTCTCCTCCATTGATTATAAATTGCATTGATGATAATTTTAATGATCATGAAACTAATGAATCAACGACTTACGTTGCATCTCCAATAAATTATGAATTGCAGCTCCCTTTCATGCCGCCTGCACCACATCTTACACGACTGGGGGGAAGTGATAACCAAAGAGTCCAAACGATGTGCCCGAGCCCGAGAGAGTTTACCAGAATAACAGTGCGCTTATTTAAAAATAAATATATTGAATCACTTTACAAAACGTTAAGAAAAAACATAAATAACTTACCTAACATGTTTACATTGTTGCAGAAATATCCGGATGTGCGCGATGGTCGGGCACATCGTTTGGACTCTTTAGTGATAACATTTTAACATTAGCTATGAACAATGTTTTTAAATAAGTTATTTATAAATAAATGCTAGTAATGTATTTTGTTTTACTTTTTAGTAGTGTTTTATTTACCTTTAGAAAATTCAATATCTTTACTTCAGGAATAAGTAAAGATATTGAAGCACGAGATATTCTATAAAAGCTTGTAAATAGCGATAACTAAGCCCTGTTGCTAAATAACTTAAAGCAACCTGTAGCTTAATCTTTGCAGGGATTGCTTCTCTCATGATAGTGTCTTGTCTTTGAATAAATGGAGTAATATTTTCTAACAATTCATTAAAATGTTTCACATCCATCCTGAGAAGCGCTTTAAATTCATTTGGGTCTTTTAATTGCAATTCACAAAATAGATTATATGTTGTTCCACGTTCGGGTCTTCTTAACATCCATGGTCTTGTCCAAACGCGTTTATTTTCATCGCGCAATAATTCATTTAGTTCTTCAATCAAGTGGGGTATAAGCATGATGCATTTTTTAATGAAAGCTTTACGATCCATCTTATTTCACTGGCTGACTATCATTTGAAATGAGCAATCGCCTAAACACCTACTCGCCCACACTACTCTCTCGGCCGAGTAAGATTTTACTGTCTCACTAACTGTACTCGTTAACTTGATCTGAAAACGTTTTTACGGATGTTTTCCATACGCGAAAACCGTATACATCAGCATTAGCTTCTAATGACCTGTGACGAATAACTATCAAAAACAATTATGTTTCGATCCATAGACCGAACACATTTCATCAATTTCCAATACCATTTCTGTGTGTGTTCTCCATCCAAAATATTGACGGGCTCTGTTTCCATCCAAAATATTGACGGGATTTTGTACGCCTTGTACGCGAATATTTCGCGAAATCGCCGGGCGATTGTCGCGAAATTTCGCTGAGAGGTCCGCACGGACGGTTAGGACAAACTCGAGCCAAAAGTTCGTCAAAACCGGTCGCGGCCAGCGGTAACAATCGGCCCCTCGGAAGTGACGATACTTTAGGGTCGGATGGTCCTGTGTGTAGGTGTGTGTATGTGGTAGGCCGCTCGTTACAATGGTCATACATACAAGAAAGGGCATGAAAGCTAAAAATTCACAAATAATTGAAAATTGATGTTTAACTAATTTGTAATGCAAAATCTTGCGACACAGTTCACTCCTGCGAACGCGTAGGGCTGGCCGGCTCTGGTGGCGTCTTCGGTGTTCACGACCGGTAGTGGTGGATTCTTTAGGGACGGTAGTGGTGGTGGCGCCCTACGGCTGGCAACGGTGGTCGATGGCGTCTCCGGTGGATCGTCATCCGGCGAAGGGGCATCGGTAGGGTTCCCGCGGCGTAACTTGTAGGTAGGGCCTTCCTTCTGCGGTGGTTCGTAGGTCGCTCCACTGAGTGACCTGCCGAGATAGGAGAGGTAAGCGCCATGGGGTAGCGTACGTGTGAGAAGTCGGTACAGACACCAGGGTAAGATGTAGCTTTGTAAGGGTTAGCCGTTTCGCGGCGACTCTGGTGGCGCGGAATTCATGGGCCTGTTCGCGGTCTAGTCAACCCGGACCTGGTGGCTGGAAAGGTAGGGCGTCGAAGGATTTAGCGTCCTCGACGGTGTAGCAGGGGTCTGCACCTGGATTAGGTTTCGAGACCCGGCTTCGAAGGTTGAAGCGGATGTGAGTAGGTTTAGCGTTGGTTGCCGGGCGGGTCGCCAATGCGCGGCGATTAGGTGAGATGTTGCCTGTAGGGACGGTCGGCCGGAGTTTCCGGATGCTGTTGCCTCGGAGAAGGTCCGGCGGGTGGATGTTAGCGGTCGGTGGTGGCGAGGAGGCCTGTTCTCGAGCGCGGTAGCCTCTATGGTCGGTTAGGTGTCTAGAACAGTGGCAGACGGGAAAACCAAAACGGAAACAGGTAAATATCACATTTTTTTGGATACATTACGAACGGTACGGTGTTTTCTAGAGGTGGGCCTAAATAAATATATTAATTCGACGTTTGGAATGGTCTCGTTGACTTCAAGCAACGACTTGACTACCTTGATTAACGGCGGTTAGTCAAGGTAGGCGGCTTTCTCGCTTCTCGGATTCGCTAAGCGAATGACCGAAAAAATATGGTCACGACGGCGTCTCGGGGGAAGAATCACTGGGCGTGTGGCACGACGCGCACTACACAGTGTTCATTCACTGGGCGGCGATACGGGGCGCAGGGATGTATCACTCAGTGTCCATTTCGCGGCGGGTGACGCGGGGGTAACGTCACGACAGTGTCCGTTGCACTCGGCGGGTGACGTTGGGCGTAGCGTCACGACAGTGTCCATTTGCACTCGGCGGGTGACGCGAGGGTAACGTCACGACAGTGTCCGTTACACTCGGTGGCGGCTTCAATGCTTCGTCGGGGGTGGTCCGGATGCGGTGGTTGTTTCGGGACGCTTTTTTTTGTTTTTTTTTTGGTCCGCTTTTTTGGTCCGCTGGCCGCCGGGCTTCTCGGTCCAGTATGCCGTAGATCCGGCGGCTTCGTGGACGAGATAGGGGCCGGTCCAACGAGGATGGAAAGGATTCCCCGGGGGATGATGTGACCTTGTCATGACCAGGTCGCCGGGTTGGAAGACAACGGGCATAACGGCATTTTCGTCGAAATACCACCGTTGACGGTACCGCTGCTCGTTGGCGTGCACCATTTCGCGACGCTCTTCCGGGTCCAACTGACCTTCCGGCAACGGGTCCCTCCATTCTCGGGGGCGGCGGAGTTCCATGCCGAACAGTGCTTGGGCCGAGGTGAGTCCGGTGGCGGCGTTCTTCCGACAACGGAGGGCGAACAGGACGAGGTCTAACTTGTCGTCCCAGAGTTCGGGGTGGCGTCCCTCCAGTTGCAGGCGGATCCCCTTCTTCACCTGCTGGTTCCGTCGTTCCACCGGGTTGGCACGAGTGTGGTACACGGGGGTGGTCCAGTGCTGGACTTCCCATCGGCGAATGGCGGCATCCCAGGCCGCCGAAGTGAATTGACACCCGTTGTCTGTCAATACTGCCCTGGGATAACCGTAACGATGGAAGATCTGTTCCAGGAAGGCGACGGCGGTGTTCACGCTCGTGACGGCGGCGGCTTCCGTCCACCGGGTATGGAGGTCGACGAGGGTGAGCACGTAGCGGTTCTTCCTGCGGGATTTGGGTAGCGGTCCGATGATGTCCACCGAGACGACTTCGAATGGCCTCACCGGCTGGTGCGGTCGTAAAGGCGCCTTGTTCTGGAGCGGACCGCGCGTGTGAGCGTTACACAGCACGCAGCTTCGAACGTACGCCTCGACGTCTGTCCGGGAACCAGGCCAGTGGAACCGCCGCTGGACTGCTTGGATGGTTTCCTCGGCACCGGGGTGTCCTGCGGTAGGGTGGTCGTGGTACCGGTGGATCACCCTCTCCCGCACGCTCTGTGGGACTACCAGTAGATGTCATCAGCGCGGCGGCGCAGGTAGCCGTCGACGTCTCCTCGTCCTCCTGCTGTGCGTTTTGCACGACCTCCACGAGGGGCTCGTCGGCTTCTATAATGTATAGTTGATCTTCGGGAGGCGCGTCGGGCGGTCTGTACACCTCTGGGAGTAACCTGTCCTCGCTGAATATCTCCGGATCCGGGGTTTCCGGAGCAGGTTGTCGGGACAGGAGGTCGGGTAGCTCGTTGTCCTTTCCGGGAACGTGTTCCACGGTGTAGCTGTATTCTTGCAGGAGTAACGCCCATCGCAGCAGCTTCGACCTGGTGTCTTTCACCGCCGTTAGCCAGGCGAGCGCCTTGCTGTCGGTTCTGAGGACGAAAGGTCGGTGTTCCAGGTATGCCCGGTATCGTTTTACCGCCCAGATTACCGCGAAGCATTCCTGCTTGTTGATGTGGTATGCCCTTTCGGTCCTGTTGAATCGCAGACTCGCGTAGCTGACGATGCGTCGCTGTCCGCCGATGTTTTGGTAGAGGACCGCCGCTGCTCCCTGCTGACTGGCGTCCGTTTGAAGGACGAACGGGTGCTTGAAGTCGGGCCGGTGGAGAAACAACGGTTGGGCGGCCGCTTCCTAGATCTTCCGGAACGCGACGCCCGCCTCCGGAGTCCAACAGTACGGTTTCTTGATCGTCAGCAGGTCGGTTAGGGGCGCGACTACGGTGGAGCATTCTGGGATGTAGTCCCGCAGCCAGTTAATAGTCCCCAGAAACTGCCGCAATTGTTTCCGCGTCTTGGGCACTGCGGCAGCTTGGATGGCGGCGACGTGGGCTTCCTGCGGGCGGTTCCTCTCGGTGGTGACACGGTGCCCGAGATAGTCGATGGAACGGGTCGCAAGCACGCACTTCTCCGGGTTGAGCGTCAACCCGTGCTGCGACAACCATTCGAAGACTAGGGCGAGGTGTCGAGCGTGCGTTTCTTCGTCCACCGAGTACACGATGATGTCATCGAGGTACACCATCGCAAATGTCCGCAGATAACCTACAAGCACCTTCTGCGCCATTAGTTTCTGGAATGTGGTGGGCGCATTCTTTAAACCGAACGGCATAACGTTGAATTCGTACGCCGCCCCCTCCGGTGTAGAAAATGGAGTCAGGTGCTTGCTGGCCTTGGCCATCCCGACCTGCCAGTATCCGCTCTTCAGGTCTAGGGTGCTGAAAACCGTCGCACCGCTGAGGTCGCGCAACGTCTCCTGGATCGGCGGTAGCTGGCTCACTTCGTCCTCAGTTTTGGCATTCACGGCGCGGTAGTCGACGCAGAACCTTGGCGTCCCGTCCTTTTTCGCCACGATGACTATCGGTGAATTATACTTGCTATAACTGGGGCGAATGACGCCCGCCGCGAGCATCTGCTCGATCTCGGTGGCAGTTACCCTCTTCTTCTTGGCCGGGGAGTACCGGTACGGCGGCCGACGTACCGGCGCGATGTCCCGCAGCCGCATCACGTGCTTGGTGGTGGCCGTCGGGCGCACCTCGCCGGTCCTGAATAATGCGGCGAAATCGCGGAGTATCCGCTTGGTTTCGCGCCTAGATGTTCCAGCGGGAAAGTTGGTGTGTCCGCTTCCTGTGGCTCTGAGCAGGGGCGATGCGGCTGGGCGAAGTGGAGCACGTGACGACGCTCCTTTCCGACATAGAGGCACACCCTCTTTGCGTCGAGCACTGCGTCGTTCTCCGCGAGCCTGGGATACCCCAGGATGAGGTCCTCCCGTAACCCTGGCGAGACAAGTACTTGGCAGTCGATCTCGACGCCCCGAGCTGTGCCCTGTACTCGTCCCTCGCGGTCGAAGGTCAGCGTATGACTTGCCCCGGCTAGGTGAAATTCCCGCGGCTCGATCCGTCATGGTCTGATGACGTGTTGCGGCCGGCAGAAGTTGTGGCTCGCTGCTGTGTCGATGACGGCCTGGACGGTGCGGCGCTTATCTGCGCGAGTTGGGCCGCTCCGACCCTTGGTGCGGTTGGGCGGCCCCGTCGGCTTTCTCCGGCTGGCGGGACGGTGGGTGCCGCTCCCGGAATCATTCCGGCTGTCGCGGGCAGTCCCTGTTGCAGAGACGTTACGGGCAGAACCAGCATCGTGGCAATGCCGAATGGTTGCCGCGGGTTTCACGGGGCGCGTCCGGTCTTCGGTTGTCCCGTGGTGGTAGTGGTGGTTGGTACCTTAGCGTCCGCTTCACTCTTGCCGGGCTTTCAGGGCGGGCATCCTCCCGCAGAATCGCCATCCATCTCTCGCACTCATGCAGCAGGCCGGTGATTGTGGTCGGCTGAGTGTGGGCCAGGTGCATCCGGTATTCCCTGCTCAACTGGGCGATCAGGTGCGCCACCAGTTCCTGTTCAGGCCAGTCTTTCTTGTATCGGGCACACAGGCGTCGCTGCCGCCCCACAAACGCCGCAGCGGTCTCGTCCGCCAGCTCTCGGGCGGTGTAGACGGCGATCTCGAGCGCCAGGCGTCTCCTGGTGCTCTGGAATTCCAGGAGGAACCGCTCCGCAAAGTCCCTGAATGAGATGAACGTTCCCCGGCGCGCCTCGTGCCATCGCGCGGCCTCCCCGCGCAGGAACGGTGTGACGGCGGCGTCGAGGACCTCCGGTATATCTAGCCGTCGTTTCGGATTTTCCACGTACTGGCGCAATTCTTGCACGAATTCCGCGGGGTCTTGCGCGAGGTGCCCGGTAAACTCGTACAGGGTTCTCGCGGCTTCCGCGATCCTCGCACACTGCTGAAACGCGGTCGCGAATTCGTCGAACGTGTGTCTATCGGATCCCGAGCGTGGAGCGGTGCGCGGTTGCCCTGAAGGCGACATTTCGCCGTCCGATAGCGCGATCGGTGAAGGGGATCTGGCGACAAGCCGGGGACTTGAAGATGGCCCGGCTTGCAAGGAGGTGTCTGCCGACGATGACTGTCGTGCAGGTTTGTTGCGTTTGGGTGGCATGCTACTACACGGTCGCGGTCTGAAATCGGTAATAGTTGTCCGCAGTAAACCGTCCGTCGCGCGTATTCGCTGGTTTGGGCGTTTGGTGGTCTGTTCGGGTAACTGACCACGTATGCCCCACGTTCTTGGGCACCAATTATGCGGCGTTTCGATGAGGGAATACGAAACGGGGTGAAGCGCGGATCGTCGCTCACTTCACGCCCCGTACGAGGTGCGGCACAGGGTAGTAAAACATGTAGGAAGTCATTAGAGATCTTTATTAAATTCCCTACGGCCTTTCTTTTCGATGTGACCGCGGCAACGACGTAAAGTAGTGCAATGCACTCTCGTACGGCGACAAATATAAAAATTGCGGGGGTTAGGCTAGCTCGTGCGGTCCAAAAGTTGCTGTTCGCGCGAGGCGGCCGGCTTATGTCCGCTCGTGCTCGTATCTGCTGTCGGCGGCGGGTAGGCGTAATAATAACAGCGTTGTTATTATACAAGTTTATTATAGTTAAACAAAACACAAAACACAACGAAAAACACTAAATCCTAAACGTATACACAACACAAAAGAAAAACTCCAAGTCCTAACTTAAACTACGGGGGAAAGCTATTTGTACAAGGGGAGGGAATGCGAGGGCCACAGTAAGCGAGGTGTTGGTGGTGTAGGGGATGGTATCCTGTAAAAGCCTTGCTAATCGAGCAGCATCCGGAATTAGTCAATATGGGACAGCACTAGGGAATAGTTTACATGGATATTCGAAACGAGGTAGTAAGGTGAAACGGGAGTGTCGGAAAAACCAGGACGTGCAAGTGTGGAACGCAGTAAGTGGGGAGCAGGGCGAATAGGGTAAGTAGGCGGGCTTTCTCGCTTCTGGGATTCGCTAAGCGAATTCTTTTCCTGTAAATTCTAATGGGGTTAGTGTTATTCGCTTAATTGTTCAGGGCCGGAATTAGGGTCGCACTACAGGTACAGTGTCGGCTCAGACAACAGTGTCTGAAATAGCGGGAAAGTTAGGGAGTTACGCGGTTACCGTGTATTACACGGCACACTAGGGGTCTGTAGCATTGGGGGCGCTGCACGGCGTGTCTCCACGGTCACGACAGCGTTTCGGGGAGAATCACTTGGCGGGTAGCGCGACGCGCACTACACAGTGTCCATTCACTGGGCGGTGATATGGGGCATAGGGATGTATCACGCAGCATCCATTTACACTCGGCGGGTGAACACTTGGGCCTAGGGGTGTCACGTAAGTGTCCATCACTTGGCGGGTGACGCGGGGGTAACGTCACAACAGTGTCCATTACACTTAGCAGGTGACGCTGGGCGTAGCGTCACAACAGTCCAGTGTCCATTTTGGTGGCGGCTTCAGGGCGTCGTCGGGGGTGGATGCGGCGGCTGTTCCGGGGCGGTGGCTGGCGATGTCGAGGGTCCGGGCGGTGGTTCGGGTGGCGGCAGCGGTTCCGGCGGTGCCGCAGATAGCAGTTGTGAAACCGGGACCGTCAACAGCTCTAGGTGGGGCCGGACCGAGGGGAGTTGGTCCAGGTGATTCACGGTACGGGGCGCTTCGCGTCTGTTGGTGAGGAATACGCGATGGGGGCGAGGGGACCGTTTGGTTGGCGTTTCGTTACTACGACGTAACCGTGAGTGAAGTCGGAAGGCGTCGTGCGAGCCACGCAAACGAAATAGGGGTGCCGTGCGAATACGGCGTGCAGGGATTCCGTAGAGACGGTTCAGCGGAAGTTTCCGCGGTTTCCAGGCGCGGCCTATAAGTCGGCACGACGCAGCGGGTGCGAGGCTTGGAATGAGAGCGAGTTTGCCTGCTCGCTGACGGAACGTTACGCGACGAGGATGGGCCGGCTTGTTGATCAGCGGCGAACACTTCTTGTGAGGGTATTCGTGAGTATTGGTGCGGCGAGATTTCCGCTTCGCTTTCGATGTGGGCCGCTTGCAAGTATGCTCCGTCTTGATAGGTAAAGGGATCGTCTGTTATGGATGGCAGGGACGCCTCTTCGGTGGTAGGCGCCACAGTTTGAGTCTGGACAGGGCTCTGGCCGCGGTCTTCCTCGCTAAGTGTCAGTTCCTCCTCGAAGAAGCGTTGGGTGTAGGGTATATCCCTCGCAGGCGTGTCGAGCGTCTCTCGCGGATCCGGTAAGCCCGATACAGGCGGGTACCAGTGGTAGTATCGCCGGAGACCATCTATGAGGGCGACACACAGGTCGTGATCGCTGGTCGATTCCGGTAGCGTCGCCTCTTCGGCGTTACCATAGGTGGGAGTTTCGGTAGTCGGCTGGGTTGCCGTAGCAACGGTTATGGGTGGCGGTAGCGGTTTCTTGGCAGACGGGAAGATTGCCAACGTATAGAATTCGAATTCTTCCCAGCATCCGAATTGTCCTCTTCTAGCTTCAAAGCGTTGGGCGACTCTCCGGCGAGAAACGGTCTCACCGCTCTGTAGACTCCTTCTGGGTCATTCGCGAGGAACCTTATAGCGCAGATACTTCTTCAGTTGCTTGAGGAACGCTTCGGTGTCTTCGGACGCAAGTCCGGCGAATTTAGCCGTCGGTTCCGGCAGACGCGGGAAGGTCCTACGGAAATGATATATCCTCTCAGGGCACAACGTACGCCTTGAGACCGCGGAAGGTCGGCCGTCGCAGTCGCATTCCAGCGATGGAGTTTGGAGTGGTATGTAACACGGAGGCGGTGGAGTGGTGTTCTATCGGTGCGAACCGGAGGATGGCCCGGCTTGCGTGAAGTGACATGCCGACGATGACTGTCGTGCATGGTTACGTCGTTTAGGTGGCATGTCTTATGCGCTCGCTGTGGCCTGACATGAAGTGATCGTCGGTCACTTCACGCCCCGTACGAGGTGCGGCGCAGGGTAGTAATACACGTAGGAAGTGGTTAGAGACCTTGATTAAATTCCCTACGGTCTTTCTTTTCGATGACTGCGGCGACGGCGCAAAGTAGTGTAATGCACCCTTGTACAGTCGACGAATATAAAAATTGCGGGGTTTGGCTAGCTCGAGCGGTCCGAAAGTTGCTGTTCGCGCAAAGCGGCCGGCTTACGTCCGCTCGTGCTCGTATCTGCTGTCGGCGGCGGGTAGGCGTAATAATAACAGCGTTGTTATTATACAAGTTTATTATAGTCAAACAAACCATTTAAAACGTACATTCTGTTTGAATAATTCGTATAAAGAACTTAATTTAGTAGCAATATCTTTAATGAATTTCGCATAATAATTAATAAGGTCTAAAAAAGCTTTAAGTTCGGTAATATTACTAGGAACTTTGGCATTTTTAATTGCATTTAGTTTTTCTGGTGAAGCATGAAATCCCTTACTGTCTACAACATAACCTAAATAACTAATTTTAGACTCACAAAAATTATATTTACGAGCTCGCCTTCCGGCCAGTCTCTCCCGTATCGTCTACACAGCACGTATTGCCGGCCGATGAACACTCCCGGTGCCTCCTCTGGCAATTGCTGCGCCGTGAAGACGGCAGTTTGCAGCGCTATTCTTCGGCGCGTATTTTCAAACTCCAGCCGGAGCCGTCTACCAAAATCTTGCAGCGCGAAGAATGTCCCTCGCCATTCCTGATGCCATTACGCCGCTTTCCCAGATAGGTACGGTGCCACGGCGGCATCCACCGCTTCAGGCGTATCGATTCTGATTCTCGCGTTGTGAATATACTCCGTTAGCTGGTCAAAGAAGTACCCAGGGTCGTGCGAGATGTCTCCGCTGAAAGCTGTGGGCGTGGGCAGCTTCTCGTTAACACCGAACTATTGGGTGTCGTTCGGTGTGGTCGGGTCGTTTGCCCCACGCTGATTTGGGCGCCATTTATGTTACCGTCTGCCGTGACTGTTGGACTTCCGTTGGTGGGTCGAAGTTGTAGCGGCAGTCGATTGCGGCTGTCCCGGAGTTTTCACCAACGGCATCCGTACGAGGGGCGGCGTCGAGGGAATAAAAAACGCAGGTTGAATCGGTCAAACTTTTATTAAAGGTGGTCTTTTCTTTTTCGACATTTGTTAATACGGCATGAGACGTAAGTGCGGTTGCATCCTCGTACGGTCGGCACATATACAATAGGGGTAACTAGCTCTTGGTAGGTGTGGTGGTTATCGAGCGGCTGGCTTATGACCGTCTGACCCAAGGGTAGTGTAGGGAGAAAGCAGATATGTACAAGCGGGTGTTCGTATAACAAATATTTATTGGTGTAAGAATAAAAGTAAGGGAGTAAAATATGTACAAAGGGTAAGGAAGCCACAGGCCACGGTAGTGAGGGTTGTGCGTGAGTGGAGGGGTGTAGTGTGAATGGGCACAGGTTACTAGGTACAAAAATGCACGGTGCATACACAAACGAGGGGTGAATGTTGGAAAAGTGGAGAACGTTGTGTAAGGAAACGCAGGTGCGGTTCCAGGGAGAAAATCCGTTGCACAGGACGCGGCAATTGCACAGAACGCGGCAAGTAAGAGAGGTCACGTCCGATAAGGGTGAGGTACTGGTGATACAAGGGTGTAGCGCTGGCGGCTGGACAATGGTGGTTGAAATTAGGGGAAAAGTACGGTAGTCGAGGGAGTGCTTGGTGGAAACGAATTGGCTGTTCAAGGGCGACGAACGGGTCAGGGTGCGGTTCATCGAGATCGAGAAGTGGATGGGTTCTAGGGGGTTGAGTCGTCGGTCTTGTGTAGTTGGACTACTACCAGGGGCATGGGAGCTTTTCCGCAGGATTTAAGCATGCGACCGTCGTTCGGGAATCTCTTGGAAGCCAAGTCTATGGAGATTCTCGGGGTCGAGAAGGGACTTCAGCTTGCGATAATCAGGGGAAGCGGGTTCTACCCTGATACCGTCGGCGGTGTTCCTTGCTTTCGTAAAAGCGATGTTTCTAGTACGGAAAGGGGCCATGCGGAACTCCTGCTGCGAAAATCGGGGAAAAATGTGGAAGGGGTGTGGCTTGGTCCTTATTGGTGGCTGCACCTTTCCGTAGCGGAAAGACTATAATGATAAGGTGGTTGAAGTAGAGCCAAGAAGATTGTTTTACCGAATAAATCGACGGGCGATTTCCCGGAAAACGTACGGGTAGTGTGCTAGGGGTGTATGGAATCAGTACGGCACGAAAATTCGTCAGAAGCCCTGCCAGCCGAGGGTAACATCGGGTAAGTAAGCTAAAGTTGTTCTGTTACTAGTCTGTCTCAGCTCACGTGACACGTCCGCTTGCTTCGATAGTTAGCTCGAGAATCCATTTGGACAGTTTGTACGTGGGTGAGTTTAAGCCTGAAACAATTGGTCTCATAGATTTACCCGGTTTATGGATTTTCGGTGGGCCGTACATTATTGGCACTATTGGGTTTAAAATTGACAATTTGAACTTGAGGTTCGCGTTAATGAGTTGTGATTGAAGTAATCCGGCTTGTGCAAAATGAGTATATTTCTTATGCTTTAAACTTTTAACTTTGTTCAAGTTTTTTGAAATCGTAATTTTGCACGCGTTTCGTACGTAATCTTTACGCGACGTTCCTACCGACGCGATCAGTTCTTCAATTGGGGTCTTTGTGCCGCGAATACAATGTTTTTGTGTTGTGCGATTTTGGTTTTAGGTCTCCGACGGTTGATTAGAAACCAGTGTGCGTTCTCCAAGGAATGTACGATGTTTTTATTCATTTTCGGACAAATTTTCTTGAATTAATTTAATTGAATCTTGAGTTAAATTTGTTCATTTAAACAACTGTGGAAATCGAACCACCTCTGCAAACTCTGTGTCCATCTAAAAAGCGCATTACCTTAAGGTGCAATTCATATAGTTCTACTTCTAGATGACTGCATACTTGCATACTGATATCTGATTTCATTTAGTAACCATTGCTTTTTAGCGTGATGGATGATACCGACTGGGTTTTTGCAATTAGTGGAAATGTTAACTTTTATAAATTTTGGGAAAACGTTGTGTTTTTTACAGCGTTTAAAAAATAAGATATCAGCTTGAATTAACTTAATATAATGTAATACTCACTTTACCAAAGCGGTTCAGTTAGAAGCTCGATGGCTAATTTTCTGTGCCATTTCAATCCCTCTCGTAAACATGTATTATAATACTTTATTTGGTCTGAAACGTCTACATATGATTTATATTTGTTGTATTCAATAAAATTTTTTTGGTTTTTCCACTTGTTATCCTCTTTCCTGCAATTTAACCATTTCCTTTCCATACCGAGTACTTACCATTAGCGCATCCCTTTTGTCTTTCCACTTCTGTACCACAATACCTTCCTGGCATTCTTCTGTAATTACTTCACCTACTTTTAGTTTTTTTCGTGTCATATGAGGGGGATTGAACTTCCTGCTAGACCTCAATGTCCCAATCAAATGAGTTTTTCGTTGTAATAGAGTGTGTCCGAGAAAAAAAATTAAAATTCAGAAAATATACTTAAAAGCTCCAAATGAATTTACCATTAATTGAATTATTTCGTCGTTGACGAACATATTAATCATATGGGGATTTATCATAATATTCAAACAATTCCTCCAGAAAACCAGAATTATTTTCTGAAAATCCGAATTTCTTCAGAAACTCGCCTGTTGCTCGTTTCCATGTGCTGATGGATTGTTCTTACAAAAAAAAAAAAACTACCTTACGGCGATTGTGAATCGATACCTTGGGTGTAATTCTAAAACCTACACAAAACATTTTCATTTTATCATTAACAAACAAGAAATTGAAGCTTTTCACTTTCTAGTCAACAAGATTCTTAAAATATAAAAAATTCTACGCGAACGCCCTTAGGGCACTATACCCCATTCGCGCCACACTAAATATCACAAGCCACTCTTTCAAATTTAAAAGAAATCTCTTTACTGGGCTCATTAATCTCGTGTGCGCACTGGCAGTTTTTGTCTGCGATTATTGATTACTTATATGCAAACACAGCTCTTCCTAAAACTGGAAAGTTTCGAGTCTGTATTATGGTGGACATTATAAATTAAATGTAATGGAAGGTTCTTCCTAATACATGCACAGATAATATGTACCCTAATGCAAATGGTGTTATCCGCTATGCTCCATTGTGCTGGTAGAACATTTGGATTCTGATGTTTATGGGAACATCCTCTAGTAGTTCGCACAGTTCATTCTCTAAAAAAATGTGAATAGGTGTCTCCCGTTAAGCGATTCTCAAAAATGTAAAAACCAATTAAAAAACCATCGATCAGATCACACCACACGTTTACCGAAAATTTATGTTGAGTTACTTTCAACTGTTGCGTGTGGATTTTCGTCTGATCACACGTGATGGTTATGATAATTATTAATACCGTTACGGGTGAATGTTGCTTAACCCGTGAATAGTACACGCGATACAAAACGAGGGTTATCATTTATCCATCCATCAATTATCGACAAAATTCCATACGTCTACGATACTCGTCTGGCTGTAGGTGCTGTAGTCTTTGTACATGGTACGGGCGTAGGCCTTGCTCGTGGAGTGTTTTTATCACTCTTGTTTGTGGAATGCCCAACCGAATACTAATTCTCGCGTGAGCTGGCAGTTACGTCTTCTTCTACTGCATCCACAATATCTTCTACTTCTTGTAATTGTTGTCGACTGCCTCGTTCTGATATTGGGAAGTTTTCCGCTCTCGTACAATTTGTTGAATACACGAAAAAATTCATTTTTGTTAGGATGTCTGTGATGTGGAAACCGTTGACGATATCCATTAGCAGCGGTTGTAGCATTCCCATTACAAAATCATTTGTAATGGGATCATTAATGGGAATCACTTTAATTGGTTATACTTTAGTCCCAGAAATGTCAAGTCAATGTCACAATACCCGAATAACAACGCTCTAATTCACTCCAAGGTATAGGGAACCTTATTTTATGATGGCAGCGCCCTCACTATGTTAACAATGATCTAGAGCTAGTGACATTGGGCATACAAAACAATCTACACTATTTCTGAACTGCTTTTAATCTGCACTGCTACGAATACATAAATAAACATGATATACTAAATCCACTTTTTTAATATACCTATAACTTGAAAATAAATAAAAATCGGATAACAACATTTGAGTTTTTTGTTTTACATTTTCACCTGTAGAATCTACTCCTAGAGTTTAGTCTGTACCTTACGACTCGTCCTGTATAATAAATAACATTAGAATTTATATTAGGCAGGGAACAAATTTTCAAATTCTTCCCCGACTGTCTTGTTGCACGGTAGGTAGGCCGCATGGATTGCGAGCGGCCCGTTTCTGGTGTTGATCTTGATTCCAGAAGACTCGATATTTTGGTGTTGTTGGTCAGGGGGGAGATGTTTGACTAGGATGGCTGTTCCACCTCCTCTGTCATCCTTGCGGTGGTTTCGGTAAATGGCGTATCCTGGTAGCCGAAACTTGTTGTGGGGTTTCAGAAAGGTCTCACCCAGCAGTATGATGTCGATTTTGTTTTCGCTGACGAAAGCGGCCAGTTCGTCTCTCTTGTTTTTAACGCTTTGTGCGTTCCAGTACATGACTTCTAAAATTCTTCGGTGTACAGCCATTACTTGGTATTGAAAAGTTTTGCGATCTCCTTTGTCTGTTGTTGTCACTTGAAGTCGATATGGCAGTTCCTTTGAGGGTGCCGGAATAACTAGCACTTGAGGCATTGTATGATGCCCGTTTTTACCTTCAGCGGTTCCACTTTAATTGATAATCCACATACATGTTTTATATTGCATATGGATTTGTACTCTTTTTCGATTTCTATTAATACAAGGGGGCCGGTTTCCCTTTTGTTCCGTTCATTCTTGATGCTTTTAGCGCAGGGTATCCCTGCGCCTGTAGATCCTCCATTACTTCGTCCTCCGTGATTTTTTGTGTGATCCCTCTACGAACCACCTTTAGCTTCATCTCGCTCTTCAGTTGGTACGTGAAGAACTGGTATTTTTCTTTTTCGAATAGCCTTATCAGTTTTCTGTAGTCTTCCTCGGTTGCCGGGTCGATTTGTATACCGCTTCTCACTAGTTTGCTCTTCGCAGTTCCAATTCTGTTATGTTAAATCAGCTGGCTGGCCTTGGTCCATTTTCCCTTATCTTTCAATATCGGTGTAATGTGTTGGGGTCTTGCTCCGACGTCATTTCCTCTCTTCTCCGTCGAACCGTTGGAATCGATTGTGTTCTTTTTTGGAATAAACGACATTGCTGCCGCTTGTCTTTCTAACCCCGTTGGGTTTAGGTTTTTTGTTCATGTTAGTTGTGCTTACCGATGTCTCTTCTTTTTCTTCCCGCTTACCTTGGGTGTTGAGGGCGTCGTATTTGTTTGCCGTCGCTATTTCGTTTTGCACTGCAGCTTCTTCAATTTTCCTTTTGCTGGTTTTAGGTGGCTGTGTGAATTCTTTGTCGTCCATCGGCGTTGGGTCGTGGTTCAACACGGTGTGAAGTTCGTCGAAGCTTCGAGTAGTCATGTTGATGTAGGGATTGTTTTCTTTCTTTTTGAATGTAAGAATAACGATCGGCTGCTTGCAATGCAAGAGAACCTTTCGGTGAAAAAAGACTATCTTTGTTTCTTCTTCTATAACTTATTTCAGTCAATTTTTTCGTCAGTCAAGATCGGAGCCAGCTCCTTTTTCTGTTCATCTGTCGTTTATTTGTTTTCCTGTGTTTTTTGCTCTTGTGTTGTGTGTGTTATGCTGTGTCATGTGTTTCTTTCCAGTTGCTTAATTTGGAGTTTGCCTCAATCTTTGCTTACAGTTTTTGATATTACTTATTATTTCCTCTGTAGTTGTTTTTTCTCTTTCTTTTTTCTTCCACTCTTCGTTTCTTTCATTTTCTTACTTCTGCATTATTTTTTTTATTTCGAGGAGGGTTGGAGCCGGGGGCGATAGGTGCTCTTCAGCTCGTCTCTTTAGCCCAATGATACCCTTCCTCTTGGCACTTAGCTTTCGGGTTTTAGTGGTTTCCTTGATCAAGCGGTTCTGGTGGGGTACCATTTTGACTGCCGTTATGAATCTGGGCGCTTTGGCGGCCATCCAGATGCCGCTATTCAGCTTGCGGTTCTTTCAACTTGCAGTCGGCTTGGTGCCATATTTCGCCGGCGTATGTGGCGATTGGTTCAATTATAGTTGTTACAATTTTGATCTTGTTTTCCAGGCTTAGCGTGCTTTTGTGGTTCAGAAGCGGGTACAGGGTGTGTGAGGACGCGCCGATCCTCTTCCTTAGTTTCTTGGTGTGGCTTTTGTAGTTCAGTTGTTCGTCCAACATGATGAACACCTGCTGACGAATGCTTAGGTAGCTGGCTTGTTTACCCCACGGTAGGGGATGACCGTCGATGGAGATGCGTTGTTGCGGTTTGTTTTCTTTTCCCTTGGAAAAACACTGCCAGCGATTTAGTGGGGTTAACCTTAATCCTCCATTTGCTGAAGTACTCCATCAACGAGTCTACGTCTTGTTGGAGCTGGGTGGTGGTGTAGGTTTTGTTCCGGTTGCTGAGGTAGATGGCCTTATCGTCCGCGAATTGCGCGATGTTGGAAAAGTCGGGTTGGGGGAGATCAGATATGTATATGTTGAACAGGTAAGACCTCAGAACGGATCCTTGCGGAACTCGAAGTTTTAATATGGAGAGCATATCAGTATATGGACCTAATTTTCTCATTTCAATAAGACACTTTGCACACTCTCGTAACTTATTAGATATATGAGTCGGACTACGCTTGTTTTTGATTCTCTTTAGTGAATCTTCTCCCCAGAAAATTATCAGCAAATCTTTCATTGCAGTTAAAGTAATCTGGTCACTTTGCATTTTACTAAAAGCTGTTGCTTACAGCAAGTTTATTCAGAATATTCCCATACGCCTTTTGAGTTGCTAGAAAAACAACTCAAAGCATAACAAGTCAAAACTCACTGCAAAGGACGCTCAGATTTAATTAGGTTGTTTTCCGGTTTGGCAACACATTTCTTCACATGTCAGGAAAGAGCATACCGTTGGTAAAATCCTTTACAATGAATACGTGCCACATGTTATATGAATATTTAGAAATAAACTGTCGACGCTTCGGAATAATTTCGCCGCGAATTCTGCCTTCCAAATTTCCATTATTTCGTAACAATGGAAGCATTTGTTTCCTGTTAGTACTATGCTTTTCTAATAGTTGCACATCTTTTTCTTCGCCATGATTTCGTTCAAGGTGCATTTCAAAGTGTTTTGATGTAATTTCACTATCGCAGAACTTACATATGGTCTCTTTATACTTATCTCCCATTAAAAATGGGTTTAAAGCATTTAACACAACTTAAAAAAAAATTAAAATGAGAAGCTTACCGTCAATCCGACGCAGTTTCACTTTAACGACATCGAATTATGTATAAGGATAACATAAACATTAGTTCCTCTCAAAAGAACTATTCAATTTATTCGATATTTAACGGAATGTTTAGCAACGCTTTAATAGAATAAAAATATTTTTGAAAACATGTTTAAACACAGCGAATTTGAGTTTACTGGGTGAGTTTAAATTAAATCAAATGACGTCAAGAGCATTAGTACAGTACATGGTTTGAAAATACAGTGTATTCCACTTAATAGAACATGATTGGGACATAATTAAATCTGCTCCATTAAGCGGCTGATCAAATATCCGAAATTTCAAATACGTATGTGTAGATATGTATGAAATATGTATACGTATATGTATAGAATATGGTAGTAAGGTAGAATAATAATACTATTCATACTTAATGTAATTTAATAACTAAAAACATATAAACAAACATACAGTAACTTATATTTCCTTGAAATGTTCATCTATTGTTTTTTGATGTACATTTTTCATTTACTTATAAAAAAATCTGTGCAAATATTCAGAGCTATTAGTGTTCTTGCACTGTTGTCTTCTTGGATAAAATAGAGTCTCAGTTTAGATATGCATCTATGAGCTTCTTTGACACTGACTGGATTAGGTTCTGTATCATGGTCTTCATCTTCTTCCCGTCCTGTATCAGATCTTTCTACTACAGCAGCAATAATTTCGTCTTCTTCTCCGTGTGGATCTATATCAAAGCACTGAATACCACTGCCTATGTTCACATATTCTTCATAGCTTTCTAGACATCGTGAAATATCTAAATCTTCGTTTGATGTCGTTTCATTTTCTGTTACTTTCGGCAGTTTGCAAGGATTGATTTTCCAAATGCTTAAAACAACAAGGCAATTACGTATTGTTTTGTCATCTACAGCTCGCCAACTATCAGCAACAAATTGAATCGCTTCCATTCGCTTTATGGAATTATTGCGATACTTAGGAGCAGTGCTATTGAGTATTTCATAGAGTAATGCATAAAAGGAGTTGCAAGCTGCATCAACTGTGGTAGATCTATGAACAATAGACCAATTAATATTTAACAACATTTCATACATTAAGGGAAAATTGGCCTTTTTAAAATTATATTTGTTATTGTCTACATTTTGCCTAAATTTGGGTACCTTCATAAATGTCAAAGTAAGAAGGTTGCATAACGCTGAATGATGTATGTCTTTTGGCTCAAAGGAACGTTATCTTTTTTGACAGTACATGATAAGTTAGAGAGAACCAGGTCAAGCAAACGGTTATGAGAATTCACTATAGCATTAAACTGACTAATATTACATAATTGCTGAAAATTATTAAGCATTCTATATCTATTGTCATTACAATCAATACCATAGGTTGGTATGTTAAAATCTCCTAAGAGAATTACATTTTTATCTGTAACAAATTATTGTCTCTCAAACAGAGACAAAAAGTACGCATAATCATCAAGTGAAATACTTGGTGGCACATATATAACAAATAAATAAACAATTGAGGCATCAAAAAAACTTATTCTAATCCCAACCACATCAATGGATTATACAGAATTTCTAATACCGCTTAAATCCACTAGACTACAATTAAAAGTATTTTTCAATGCAATCAAAACACCACCGCCCTTAGACACGCCATGAGCTCGCAAGTCGCGATCACAACGAAACACAATATAATCTTCTGAAAAAAGTTATTAACTTAATACATCCTCCGAGGGCCAAGTCTCTGTTAAGCACAACACGTCGTAATCTGCGGTCACTGAAGCGTTGTAAAAAGCAGACACATTGGAGTTAAGACCTCGACGTTCTCCTCGAATGTACTTAATTTTAATGTTGTCTTTCGCTATTCTCTCATTCAGCTGAGATTTCAGTTTTTTATAAGTCTCTTGTTGTTTTGGGGTTTTGTATGTGAATAATTGAAACGTTAGAAAATCAAGCAGAGCATCTCAGCTTATTAGCTTTCCGCAACACCAAAAAAACTTGTCTTTCTTCAGGTAAGGTTACTCTTACAGGTCGGGGTCTAGATACTGTAGAATCAAAACGACCAAGGTGACGTATACTAGAGTTTGGAGTTTCAGTAGATGGAGCAATAGATTGAAGTACAGATGAGATTACCGCCCGGTCCGCTGCCGCACGTGCAGCCGCCCCGATATCCGGAGCCTGTTCCAGGATTCCACAAACTATTTTTCTTTCAAAATATTTTTCTTTCTAAACTGTCTGTCGACCAATTCCGTAAGAACCTCCTCAAAATTTACTTAATATTTTTTTTTGTTTTGGTGTTAGTTAACTACTAATTTATTTGTTTTAAGGCGATCAATTTCTCAGAGAATTCATCTCTTAAATCAGTAATTGCTTCACAAAAATCGGTCTTAAGTGACAAAATTAGTGACTTTACCTCGCTAAATAGCGACATGTTCTTGTTACAACTACTGCAAATCACTTTAATAGATCGCGACTTAGGCCTACTCATTTTAATATCAGTCTCTGTCAAACCTGCCTATTTGATGTGCATCAAACCATGGCAGGCGTCGCACTGAATGGAGGATGAAGTAGGTTCAATGTCAAGGCCGCAATTATTACAAGTATTCATTTTAAGATGAGAAAGAAAAAATAATTAACTAAAGGAAAAGAAATACATATATAACGTGGAAACACGCTTCACGCTGAGGTTCCTTTCACAGCGACTTAATAATTAGAGAACACAAAAGAGGGCAACGGAAGGAAAATCGTAATTCAACAACATAACGTAGTAGGAAAAAGAGTTTATATTATTGTAAGGTAAAAGAAATATACGTACAGACATATACACCCAAGAAAAATAAGCCTAAAGAAAAGCGGAAAAAAAAGTTGCTGGTATGAACTACACGCAGCACGAACGTAAAATATTGACAATCAAACCTGAATAATTGAAAAATCAATAGACTTATTAATATCAGTTAACAAAATTATAGACAGTAATTAGCAGTATAAGATGGAACAAAAACCATGTAATAGTACCTTGAATAACCCAGTAAAAAAAGATGACAAATACGAAGCACATCCGAACACGACCACCTTCGTATACGATTTTCGTAATTTTAAAAGGTAAATACGCGACATTTAACAATTCATTCAATGGCTCATTATACATTAATCATTAACCTGTTCGTACGATGTTCAGGGTGTTCCTGTAAATGTCCGCACCTCATATTTTAAAATGATTAGGTCTACCACCGTATAGATACTCCCAGGACAAGAAACAGATAATCGCCGCCGAAATCGAGTAGATGCTCGCGGCGAGCGTTATTCACCCCAGCTACAGCGAGTACAATTCTCCATTCCTTCCTCCATTCGTTGAAAGGGAGTCTATGCAAGTCTCCGAAGCAAATGATGGAATGGAGCCTGTATCCCCCCTCAGGAGGGGAAAGCGGCCAAGAAAAGCGACTTCGTGGGGTCTGGCAAATATTATCTCTCAGACCCACAACAAGTTTAATGCTCTCTCCAACCTGGAGGACACGGATGAGGGAGAGGACGTAGTAATGAAGCGAGCAGCAGCCCAGTCGCAAGTGCAGGCGGGTCCGCCAAGGGTCTCGCAGTCGGAGGCCCAAACCCGACTCGAGACCCGAAGTCCGAATCGGGGTATCGAGCCGTGATTACACGGCTTTAACGTTTTCAAAATTACAGATTTATCATTCTTCAATTGTTGAACCGAATGACCTATTGCGTGAGATAATAGAGCTCCAAAACTATTTCACTTCTAGCGGTTTGTCGTTAGAACCTATTCGAAATGATATTCAGTATCTAAGTAAATTGTTTAAAGCGAAAGCTTACATTAACAATTGTTTATATCATTTTTGTTTCCTTAGTTGGACCAAAACTTTTTACATACTACCACCTATACCCTTTGCCTTTACCTATAAATGATACATTCTTGCGATAAATCGAACCAACCTCAAATTTTCTGGCAATAAATCAGCAGAAATTTATGTTTACTAAATTTCAGTGCGTCGAATTAAAAGCGACAGAATACATTTGTTATCATGGTGAAACCCACCAAGTAGCAGTATGCTTTCCATGTGAAGTCCAGCTGCTCACATACTCCAATAAGTATGATAGCTGCGTGCAGGTTTTAGAAATCGAAGACATTAAAATTCAAAATGTCAAAAGACAGAATTATTAAATAATCAATGGTTACTGTCGATATCAACCGCTACTTAGATAAAGAATATTTGTAATAAAAAACAAGAAGGAGAAAATTAATTGGTACGTACATTATTGCTATAATAGAACAATGTGTGTTAAAAATCGGTCATGTGACTTTACATTCGCAAGCATCACTACGCGAATTAAAAGTTCCAAGATTACCTGATTTAAGTATCAATCACGAAAGTGTAATTAAAAGTAAAAATTGCAGAAGAAATTAGAGAACTAAATTTACAAAATTTCTCGGAAATGTACGTGAATCTAAAAACTCTCCAGCACGAAGTAAGAAAAATAAATGATGTGGAGTTTCATGAAGAGCTAATATCGATTTTGGCAATAATAACTGTAATCATTGCTATATGATTTATAATCGTTTTAGGAAAATATCTACATAAAAGAAGGGAGTTAACCAAGCATACAACGGCTAACCAATCAGCAGCCGAGGAGGAAGCCAACCACCCTGTGGAAAAGAAAACATCGCTTGTCTTCTTCTTCTTTTGACGGGGTTGAATGGAGAGGAACATAGTTCTTTTTCTCCTTCATCGGTTAGGGGATCAATGAGCGAAGATGGCGCGGCAGACCGTTTGCACGTACCTTGCCTTGGGCGTTTAGCCCTGGGGATAGATGTTTGTCACAGCTTGTGTAACGAGGTAGGAGGTGAGGGCGGCTGATAAGATCAGTTTGGGTGTTCGCCGGGAAGCAAGTGGTTGCCTCAGGGGTCTAGGGGGGAGTGAGGGCGTTTGTGGGGGCCGTGTCTGACCCGGAGGTCGATGCTCGAGATGAGTGCATTCTCAAGGGGACATTCTCAAAGTAGGCTGCGGCCAGCTCTTTGATGTGCTCGTAGACGGTGGGGAGGTCGAGATCTCTGTGAAGAGCGTTGTTGGAGACGTACCAAGGGGCACCGGTCATGATGCGAAGGAATTTGTTTTGCTGAAGTTGCAGCTTGTTGAAGTGGGTGGCGATGGGGGCAGCGTAGGTGAATTTAGGCCTGATGGCAGACGTGTAGAGGAGTCTTTTTAGACTTAGCGAGAGTTTGCTATGGGAGTGTAATAGCGGGTACAGGTTGACCAGGTTGATCCTCTTAAGGAGGATTAGGAAAAGCCATATACACATTTTCTAACGATTGGGTTTCAAAACCGCGGCGGTTACCTTTTTTTACTCCAAATTATGTACGAAAAACCAATGCCTTTCGTATAAATACCGAGTAGTTTGGACGATAACGGACGAGTCCCGTACCAAAGAACCTTCGGTAACTATCCGAAACTACCTCGTACGCAGGAAGAAAGTACGAACTACGTAGTGCTACACTTATTACTCCTTTTCCATCCAAACAGCAATGTTAAGCTCAGTGAACTCACTCGATCAATTGATATCCAATGTTACGAATTCCAGTCATTTATTTTTAAGAATACTTTGTTTTCGTTTTTTGTCTGCGTGCCTGCCGATCCAGTCGTAAATCTTTGCCGAAAGAAGTTAAAGGCGTTAAAAATAAACCTGTAGAGTTTTCATTTTTTGTATTTCATGCCGATATGACACTTATTTCATATGTTCCAAAAAAGTAAAAGAATTTATTACTTGTGTTGTCAATGACTACGATGACAAAATAAACGAAAATACTGATGATAGTAAAAAACCAGAGATAGTAACATTCGACAATTGCATAAAAAGCGGTGTTGATATAGTCGTGGTTGTACATGGTACACAAATATGGTTACATTTTATAATGTAGCTCTAAACACGAGAAGATTGTCAATGGTGGTCTTTTTCCGCATGCTCTAGATAGGAGCAATCAACGTATTCATAATAAATAAAACGAACAATCCAGATGGAGAATTTTCAAAAAGCAGACGACTATTTTTGGAAAATTTGGGCAAAGCTTCGTGATAGAAAACATGAAACGACGAGCGAATATGCCAAGTCTACCACGAAATGTAAGGTTATCAGCTAAATTTTCAGGTGTCTTAGTCACAGAAGAGCCACGACCGATGGCTTCAACTGCTCGAAGAAAGTACAAATTCTGCAAGGACCGAAAATCAAGATATTCGTGCAGGTTTTGCGGTTCCTGTATGTGTTTGGAACACACAAACCATGCTGCACCGACTGTGCGCCAAATTTTGATTAACGAAATTTTCCATTCAATATTTTGTGTGTCAAATTTATGTACACTCATTTTATATATTTTTTTTTTACACTTATTCGGCCATATACTTTACAAATAATTGTATGTTATTGTTATCGTTTTTTTTCCGTTTTTACAATTTTAATTTCTTTTGAAAAATTACATTACATGTATTTTTTTTTTAGTAAATAGGTCCCCCACTAACAATAACTCCCAAGGTAATGTTTTTTTTTTTTTCACAACTATTTTTACTCTTAGCAGACAATTGGAAATCTCTGCAGACAATTATGGAACTGCCTAGCAAATGCTACAGGAATCTTAACTAAGAAACTTGATCATCAGACATTAAGAGTGGGAAACAAAAATAAAATCCACGTAAATTCCTAAATTCAAGGAAATGATAAATTTCCTCACTCAAAAATATCAAACTCTAGAAACTATTAGTAAGATTAGTCAATAGCCTATTGCCCAAGGCCTAGCCTATTAAAACTTATAATCAAAGAGCAGCCATAAATGTTGCAACAGATAGAGCAGCAAAAAAATAAGCATTTCATGCTGTTCGGGTTATTTAACGCTATTTTAGCATTTAGCATAGTATTAGTTTAGGTAAATATGTTATTTACGTTTGCTTAGTCATATCCGTTTGGGTTAAGCTTAATTTCTGGATTTCCGGCGTTTATGGCACATCGCCATAAACCTATTAGGTGATAGATTGTAAACCGAAATTACTTGAATTGTTTGAGAATATCAATAAAACCTAAATTAGTTTATTAGCCTGAAATTTTCCAAAGGCACTTAAACTGCAAGTAATTTCGGTGACGAACACATTTTCATCCCTACTATTGTACTACTTAGTAGTGGGGACACTTATATATATAAGGGTTACAGTAGAAGGTAAAAGAGAGTCCTCTTAACATGTAGTAACACCAAGAAATGTAATGAAATGTTAGTTTAGCTACGTTCAGAATAAAGTACCAAACAGTAAAATGACAAGGTTTTACTAATAATCTCATAAGTGAAAAAAACTCCAGCGCACGTTACAAAACATGGTCCTTCGAGCCGGATAGCTGTTGTGTGTTTAGTGACACAAGAACATCATTCGAAATCAATCCATACGACGCCGAGTGAGCTAATCGTAGCATCATTCGAAATCAATACGCCGAATGGGCCAATCGCCGCACATTCGCAATCATTCCAAACGAAGTCGAGTGAGCTAATCGCCGCATCATTCGAAATCAATACGCCGAATGAGCCAATCGCCGCACATTCGCAATCATTCCAAACGAAGTCGAGTGAGCTAATCGCCGCATCATTCGAAATCAATACGCCGAATGAGCCAATCGCCGCACATTCGCAATCAATCCAAACGAAGTCGAGTGAGCTAATCGCAGCGTCATTCGAAATCAATCCATACGACGCCGAGTGAGCCAATCGCCACATCATTCGAAATCAATACGC
Organism: Oryctes rhinoceros; assembly: GCA_020654165.1. Lineage (NCBI taxonomy): Eukaryota > Metazoa > Arthropoda > Insecta > Coleoptera > Scarabaeidae > Oryctes > Oryctes rhinoceros. The sequence continues at coordinate 16,878 of JAIOKQ010000243.1, read as the reverse complement.
CGAATGGGCCAATCGCCGCACATTCGCAATTAATCCAAACGAAGTCGAGTGAGCTAATCGCAGCGTCATTCGAAATCAATCCATACGACGCCGAGTGAGCCAATCGCCACATCATTCGAAATCAATACGCCGAATGAGCCAATCGCCGCACATTCGCAATCAATCCAAACGAAGTCGAGTGAGCTAATCGCAGCATCATTCGAAATCAATCCAGACGAAGCCGAGTGAGCCAATCGCAGCATCATTCGCAATCAATCCAGACAAAGTCGAGTGAGCTAATCGCAGCATCATTCGAATTCAATCCAGACGAAGTCGAGTGAGCTAATCGTAGCATCATTCGAAGTCAATACGCCGAATGAGCCAATCGCCGCACATTCGCAATCAATCCAAACGAAGTCGAGTGAGCTAATCGCAGCATCATTCGAAATCAATCCAGACGAAGCCGAGTGAGCCAATCGCAGCATCATTCGCAATCAATCCAGACAAAGTCGAGTGAGCTAATCGCAGCATCATTCGAATTCAATCCAGACGAAGTCGAGTGAGCCAATCGCAGCATCATTCGAAGTCAGTTATCAGGCTTCATAGCCAGTATCGTCCAGAAACGTAGGTTTCCATTATTATCCTTTTCTTTAGTTCCTTAGTCCAATATTGTCTCTTCTGCGAGTCAAAATGTCCTCGGAACTCGAAAAACTTATCAAGAAACGTGGTACCATTAAGGCACAATTAACGCGCTTCTTAACTTATCTTAACAATTTGAGTGAGGACTCATCTACGTTAAGTAAGGACGATCGCGCCTTACTTCAAAGCAAAGTAGCTAAACTCGATAACATTTTCACAGATTTTCGTAACATACAGTACGAAATCAGTACACTAATAGACGATTTTGAAGCGCATGAAGACGAAAATGAGGCATTTGAAGAAAGGTTCTTCAAGGCACATTCATTAGCTCAAACCATAATTCAAGACTCTGTAAATCAAACAGACATTGAATCTTCTTCTCCGTCGCAATCGCGGAACTCTAATAAAGTATCGAAGCCACTAATCAACTTGCCTGCCTTTGACGGTTCATTTGACAAATGGTGTCACTTTCGCGATTTGTTCAAAAGCATGGTTCACTCAGATTCCTCACTAAGCGATGTTGAAAAATTACATTTTCTGAATACATCTCTCAAAGGTGAAGCAGCAATTATCTTAAATTCGATTCCGATCTGCGACGACAGTTATTCAAAAGCGTGGAAACTATTAAACGAACGATTTGAAAATAAACAACGCATCGTTGATAGTCACATACGCGCGCTTTTTAATTTAAGCAATACTAAGCGCGATTCGTACAAATCACTACAAAGTTTATTGGATAATCTACTTTGGCACGTGCGATCTCTAGAAGGATTGGAACTACCGGTGAAATCCTGGGATGCACTACTTATTTACCTAGTTTCGATGAAGTTCGATGTTTCTACGAAACGCGAATGGGATGAGATTACATCTGATAACACAGATGATCCACCCACATTTGACCAATTAATATCATTCTTAAACAAAAGATGCAGATACTTGGGGAAATCAAACTTTGGCACCGACAATCAACAAGTGAACAGGGTTAAAACAACTGCCTTGTTGTCGACCCACAAATCGAGTTGTCAATTTTGTAGTGGTTCCCATCATATTTCGCAATGCGACGCCTTTTTAAAACTCTCTTGTAGCAAACGAATTGAGGAAGTAAAAAGGAACCATCTATGTTTGAATTGTTTACGAAAGGGCCATAACATGTCGTCCTGTAAGTCAAAATTTTCATGCAAGCATTGCAATAGGAAACACCATTCATTACTTCACATTGAAGAAATTGTATTAAACAAAAATATCTCTGACGCTCCTATACCATTCTCGTCAAAAACAACAGTTACCCATGTGAACACGAAAGACGATGTTAGTCAAGTTCTATTATCAACTGCATATATACACGTAGCGGATTCACTAGGGGGTTGGCACGGATGTAGAGTATTACTGGATTGCGGGTCTCAATCCAACTTCGTCACTACGGAGCTTTTCAAAAAACTGAGGTTGTCTAGTGCACCGGCAAATACTACAGTACTGGGTATTAACCAATCTAGTGTTTTGTCAAACCAAAAAACTCATATTCGCATACGCGCGAGAGCATCGGCATTTGAGACTGCGGTAGATTGTTTAATTATTGATAAAATAACTGAAACATTGCCTGCTGCATCGTTTAGCGAATTGTTTTTGAATATTCCTAGCTATATAACTCTAGCGAATCCAACATTCAATAAACGAGGGAAAATAGATATGTTATTGGGAGCATCTATTTTTTGGCATTTATTGTGCGTGGGTCAAATTAAATTAGGGCAAAATCATCCTATATTGCATGACGAGATTAGGTTGGGTTTTATCGGGAACCATGATGCACAAAGATACGCAGACAACCAACAGCGTATCTTGCCACCTTGCCGTTAATTTGCAAGATCAACCGGAAAAATTTTGGGCAATACAAGAATGTGGTATGCAGTGTGAACAGTCCATCCAAGAACAAGAATGCGAATCGCATTTCGTTCACACCGCAACGCAGGATAGCTCGGGTCGGTTTAAGGTTAGCATTCCTTTTGCTTCCAACATTAACGATCTAGGTGAATCTCGCGACGTGGCTTTGAGGCGGTTTTATACAATTGAAAGAAATTTGGAACTTTGTGCTGCAGTTTTGCATGCCGACCTCGTGGCTAAAGTGAAAGAATCTATTAACATTCGTTTCGATGCCCAACACTTTTGGTCTGATTCAATGATCACCCTCAGCTGGATCAAATCTGACCTGCCGCGCTGGCAGACGTTTGTGGCCAATCGAGTTGTTAAAATACAATCGCATACCGACACGCAACAATGGCTGCACGTGAGATCACAGGATAAGCCCGCCGAGTTGCTATCCCGCGGTACTACCCTTTCCCGCTTATCAAATTCGACATTTTGGTGGCACGATCTCAGCTGGTTGTTTAAAGAAAACATTAAGCGGCCTATTGATGGTAGCGCGAGTAGTGCTCCCACAGATCAACTTTCCGAATTGCGCAAGACCGTAATGTTAGCTTCCATTAATGCAGAATGCGGTTTGTTCGCAAGGTTTTCTTCTTTTTCTAAATTGCGCCGAGTTACTGCGTGGATATTACGATTTGCCAGCAGTCGCCGCAGAAAACTGATGAATAATCAGCACGGTCCATTAGCGCCAACAGAGCTAGGGCAATCTTTGGCATTTCTGGTAAAGGTTGCCCAAGCACTGCCTTTCGCCGCTGGCATTAAAAAACTAAAATCCAACCCTCCACAGAAATGCAATACCAATCTGCTAGCATTCAAACCTTTTCTTGTCAGCATTGGCCTACTAAGGGTTGTGGGGCGCGTAAGTAACTCTCATTTTCCATTTGATAAAAAGTATCCCATCATATTACCTAGAAAGCACTTGCCTGCGAGTATGATTATAATATATGAGCACAAGTGGCTTCTTCACTGCGGGACACAAGCTGTACTGTCGTCGCTGAGGGAACGCTTTTGGCCAATATCTGCGCGTAGCTCAATTAAAGGGTTAATTCGTAGCTGCATAATTTGTTTTAAAAGCGGAAGCATCGCAGAGTCAATAATTAATGGGGAATTTGCCGAATGTTTCGAACAACGCCTATTAGTGTGTTTCAGAACTGCGGAGCTGATTATGCCGGACCGTTTATTCTGAAAAATAAGAAGGCGCGAGGATATCAAACAAACAAAGCATACATTTGCTTATTCGTTTGTATGAGTACAAAGGTGGTGCACCTCGAATTAGCTAGTTCTCTTAGCGCTGAAGCCTTTCTAGCTTCATTGCGAAGGTTCATTTCTCGACGCGGAAAACCCTCTAACATGTATTCAGATAATGGTACAAATTTATTGGGCGCTGAAAGGGAATTGTGTGAATTATTGAAATTGGCAAAGTCTGATACCGTTCATGAATTTATTACTGAAGAAGGAATTACTTGGCATTTTTCACCTCCTCGAGCTCCTCATTTTGGAGGACTTTGGGAAACGGGAATTAAATCCACTAAGGGTCATTTAAAACGTATATTGCGCGAGAAGCCTTTCACCTTTGAGGATTTTTGTACCGTGTTGACGCAGATAGAGGCAGTATTGAACTCCCGTCTTATTTTACCCATGTCCGAGGATCCAAGCGACCTCAACCCTTTAACTCCTGGGCACTTTCTAATCGGGCGTTCGCCGACATCTCTACCGGAGCCAAACCTTTTGTCCTTAAACGAAGGACCGGCTATCCCACTACCAAAAAATACAAACGCTTGTACAGCATTCTTGGAGGAGATGGAATACGTGGGAGAACTCCAGAGCAGGTGCCGTTGGAAGCACAACCACCAGGTATTATTGGCTGTAGGCTCCATGGTCCTAATCCGCGAGGATAATCAACCGCCTTGCCACTGGAAGTTGGGCCGAATCCTTCAGCTTCACCCCGGAACGATGGTATAGTGCGACTGGTTACCGTAAACACTAGATTCAATACAATAAAACGTCCTGTATTGAAGATATGCGTGCTGCCAATTCAGAGCATGTAACCTAATGTGCATGGCATTTAGTAAATAAGCTTTTTCACATTACCTCCTTTTATTCATTTAGTTATCTTTGTATGATTAATAGTTTTTGCGATATTGAAATGTACTCGCTACCATTTCAAGGGGGCGGTATGTTCGGGTTATTTAACGCTATTTTAGCATTTAGCATAGTATTAGTTTAGGTAAATATGTTATTTACGTTTGCTAGGTCATATCCGTTTGGGTTAAGCTTAATTTCTGGATTTCCGGCGTTTATGGCACATCGCCATAAACCTATTAGGTGATAGATTGTAAACCGAAATTACTTGAATTGTTTGAGAATATCCTATTGATATTGAGAATAAAACCTAAATTAGTTTATTAGCCTGAAATTTTCCAAAGGCACTTAAACTGCAAGTAATTTCGGTGACGAACACATTTTCATCCCTACTATTGTACTACTTAGTAGTGGGGACACTTATATATATAAGGGTTACAGTAGAAGGTAAAAGAGAGTCCTCTTAACATGTAGTAACACCAAGAAATGTAATGAAATGTTAGTTTAGCTACGTTCAGAATAAAGTACCAAACAGTAAAATGACAAGGTTTTACTAATAATCTCATAAGTGAAAAAAACTCCAGCGCACATTACAAAACACATGCATTTATTGCAAAATCCAAAATCATGCAATCTACGATTGCAAAAAATGTCTTGCCTTAGAATCAAGGCTAAAAAAAAGGCTAGGGAAAATGCAAACAAAACGTTGTTGTGTAAACTGCCTTAGAGATAATCATCCAACAACAAATTGCAAATCGAAAACAAACTGCAAGATCTGCCGCAAAAAACCTAATTCGCTTTTGCATATTGGAAAGGAAAGATCAGAGTCGACCTACCTCCCCCAAAGAAAATATGAAAGAAAAGAATGAAATAAAATGGCATTTCATTCCGCCTAAGTCTCCCCATTTTGGTGGACTATCGGAATCGGCAGTCAAATCAGTGAAACTGTATTTAACCGCGGTAGTAGGAAAGGGCGAAGGAATTTTAAATTCCCGATCTCTTACTCCCGTCTCACACAATTCTAACGACTTAACCCATTTCAGTGATGGAATTACATCTTTATCAGAACCAAACTTATCCCAATTAAAAGTAAACACGTTATCCCGATAGCAATATATCTAATATAACCGAAAACACTTCTGGAAAAAATGGAAACGAGAATACTTTAACCAGCTTCAAGGACGAAGTAAATGGAAACTCGACCATAATACTGATCTAATCCCCAGAAGCTTGGTCATCATTGTGAAGATAACTGCGTTCGAAGTTATTGGATTATGGGCCGCATATTGGAAACGTTTCCTGGAAAAGATAGTATCATACGCGCTGCCAAAGTATGTATAAACCGCACGTGGTATAACTCATCGACCTGCCGTAAGTTTATACCCTCTACCCATCAACGAGATTTGAAGGTGTCCACCCAGTCATCTCAACATCATCCCCCGGACCACCTGGCTCCTACACCACGTCGTCGCTCACCGCGTATGTTTTCAACCGCGGGCTTAGTGTATAGGTTATTTAAAAATGTTTTATCATAAACTGGCTGATATGGGTCTGGATGGCAGCTAGACATAAAGTTACCAATAAAATTGGCGTTATTTAAAGTCGTTGTTTATTTGCAGTGGCAATTGTTTTAATTCCATTGTCACCTATGATATTTTTTTCCATTTAAAACAATGTTCTGCTGTAACATGATGCAGGAACATAACTGAAGTTGATATTCTATACTCTATGACGTTCTTGACCACACACAAGAAAAGATTTTTAATTGAAGATATTAACTATTTATATGACTTACGTTTACATTGATTCTTGGTGTAGAAAGACCTCACATTAATGAAAAAGAAGATGAAATAGGGAAGTAGTTATTCAATTCATCGACAATTCGTACAATTGTGGATGGTTGCACTTACAAGAATTTTATTACTTCTACGCCCCAAAGATACTTGGCTAAAAAAAGGATTTTTTTTATAGAAATATCGTTTTTTTACCAGTAGATGGACCCTTATACTTGATAGGTAGACAATGTAAAATGCCAAGAAGAGATGTGAAGCTAGAGCGGATGACTTATAACTAGAGATGACAAAAGCGAGTGAAATCGTATCTGTTTTGCAGCGACTAGACAGACTCGTGTTTTGTCGACTCTCTCGGGAAACCAGTAGGCAACAGGAACTCTTTCTTATGAGACTGATCGACACGAGTCTGTCTAGTCTCTGCAAAAAAGTATGATTCTTAAACTCTCTACTTATAACTTTTCTACTATAACGTATACTATATATACGTTTCTACTTATAACCTCGTAAACGTTTATTTGTAATATTATACTCCTTCAAATATATTAAATAGAATGTGACATTTTAATATTCATATTGAGGAATATCTGCCTACGCTTCTGCCATATTACGGCATACGCATAACGCTCAGCATGTATAGCACGCCGACTCAATATGAACTGTTGCCAACAGAGCCTATCGCTGCTTCACTGTATGTTCATCTAAATTACTAAACCGGTACAGAAATGTAACCCTAGAATTGCATTTACCGGGCTATAGATATATAAGAACTGGGCAAATAGAGACAAGTAGATAATTGAAAAGTTGACGAAATTGAAAACTAGAAACAAAAACATACGTCGCCGGTAGTTAGTGCAGCATTTGTATGTAGGGCTTGAGTATAGACCCATTTCTGTTTAGAAGATTGTGTAAATAAGAAAAACTGTTACCATGTTTTAACTGGTTTAACAAACTGGTACATCTCGCACAGTACGACGCTCCATGCAAGCAATTATCGACAATTATCTCCAGAATGTCACCACTCGTAATTTATTATTATTATTTTAAAGTCGATATCAAGTCTACGAAGATCGATCTCATAGCGTAGACAGTTTTAAAAAATCCATTATGACTGCCATTCCACAGATTCCATTACAAATACTCAATAATGCTTTGTGTCACACTCGGAGATTAGAAATGACCTACAATGAACGGCAGAAAATTATATATTTGATTAAGAGATTAAAACGAAAATATTTTCTTCGGAGGAGGGTTAGTGAAACTTAATTTGTTGGAAATTGAATCGCAAAATAAAGCTAAATACGCTAAATATATATTTGAAACGGCCGCTCAACAAAGATAAAGTATCTTGCGATTACCACTGAACCACTGCACCTTAAATCCCGTCGAAATGGTATGAGCACAGGTCGAGAACTGTATCAAGTATAGCCGTACAAAATTAATGTGATGCGGATATGTGGAACTTTATCTATCATCGAAAAGATTCGATGAAAAACTGACAAATTACATTAAGCATGTTTTGAAAAGTATTACATATTTTGATACTTCTCACATTTTCACTTAATCACTTAACGGTTTCAGTTGAAGACAAAAATTGGTCGAAATGTAAGATGATCAAATCAAGGTTATCCTTAAAGTGACGTCTTCAATATCACCTTGGTCTTTCGAAGCTGCAAATTAAAGCAGATAGTGTACCTTTGGTAATGAGTAACAAAATTAATATTAATTTATTGCAATGTTTAAATCCGGAAGCGTAAAATACGTGTTTTACACGTCAAAATAAGATGCACTATAAATCTATTCACCTGTTTTTGTATAGTCTATGTTAGATTTACCTTTGAATTTCAAATTTTCGGGCCAGGCGGATATTCGGCCATATCGAGGAATTCAATGTAAGTCAGATGTGCGCTCTGACTACTGTAAATAAGCTGACAAGAATAAACATGGATTTACAATCGTAACAAAAAGAAGTGTTTTTTATCGTTAACAGTCTATAACCCATGAACAGAAATCTTTCCACGATAAATGAATATTTATGTGTCATCAATGACATTCACAGCGACAATATACAGAAAATGAAGTACGCATATCACTCTGGTAACGTTATGATTTTCGCAAAAGCAATACTTCATTCGGAAAGAAGTCCTATAACTTTAACGATACACGTTAAAGTAATAGTAAGAATATTGTTACACAAAAATATTATTATATTAATAAATAATTTTATATCAAATAAAAATTTGCAGAAACAATGCCAATTTTTGAATCTACCGGCGTGTTTTCTTGAAATCAGCTATGACGCCGTATACGTGCCAAAAATTAATTACAAGGGGCAACTTGAACATATACATATCTTATTCACAAATGCAAAGTACACAATTTTATTTATTTATGCAAGACTGATGTAGTTAAAAAAAACGCACGTACAAGACCGAATACTTACTGCAGAAATTGTGCAGAGATTCTAAAATAACCCAGCAATAAACACGAACAAAGTAGCTGTTGATCTATGTAGGTATATATCAGAGAAAGGTTTGATCCATTACCCACCAAATGAGTCTATACATGTTCCAATGAAAGCCTGTTCAAGTGCTGAAAAAAGGAGATCCTGCACGAAGAATTCTATATTGTTGCTTTATTTTAAATGCTGACATAGAGGATACATCTTTTTTAAGAATGTTATGAATCGATGGTGTATCTATTTACTAGAAAAAAAGGACAACTTACATTATCGTCGATGGGATTCATTGGTGACAATTTAACCGTTCCTAATCTTTTGCTGAAATGACTCTAAACGGCGTAGCCTGACAGAATTTTTTTAGTTTCCAGATGACGTACGTCAGTAAACAGACACCACATGGTATTCTAGCATATTATCACTGAGCTATGCGAGGTTTGCTGGACAAAAGGTTACTAAATCAGTGAATTGAGAGAAGAGGTCCAACACCATGACACCCAGAATTTTTACCGGAGACACATGAAACAAATCGTTTGTGCTTATGAAGTAAACACGCCTAATGAACTAATTAATGGAATTCAAGAAACAGCAGCAACTCTACGCAATAATTTTACGAATAGAATCACAAGGACAGAGAATAAAAAAAGGACTTGTGCTTGTATTGTAGGCATAGTAACTACTTTTCAAGCTAATTTGAAGACGACTATTTATTAAATAGAAAAACTCTTATTTACTGACCTATATTATTTTCAACGACATTAGAACCTGCATGCGTGCCTAAAAACAACAGAACAAAGATGTTTACAATCATTCTTATCCATCGTGTATGAAAATGTAGAATTAAGCATCTATGAATGTTTGTCTCTACTTATCACCCCGTTTAAAAAACACCCCCGGAAGAGTGGGTCACTTTAGTTTAATTTTAAAAAAGTTGTAAAAATATCTTTCTTCCATGTCATTAGTTTCAAACTACGAATAGTAATTTTTCAAACAAGCTTTCCATTGACAATTTTTTGAATAACCTCATATATAAAAAAATATCAAATCTTGCAATGCATTTAGATAACTTTTAGACGTTCATAATTTCTGCCAGATTTTGCGATAATTGATTAACTAAAATTTTTATTTGGTGCTATACCACAGAAAATAAAACTATAAATTAACTGTCAATCTAAATAACGCCAACTATTCAACATAGATATATCAAATGCTACACAAATATCGTTTAGAATTTTACGTAGAATTCGAAAACGTAAAAATATGGTGTGTTCACCATATTTTTTCACCAATGAATCACCTTTGTATCAACATCTCCGAGATTTGCATTTATGTACTAATTATCCGACATATAAAATGTGGTCGAATTTATGTATTGGTAACTATTTTTACTATAACAAATCTGGCAAACAATTACAATATATGTGAAAGAACTTTCTGAATTACTATTATCAAATACCAAAACAAATTTTGATATAATTTCATCTATGGTTAGCAATTTTAATGGTTATTTTTCAATTACTTTACGTACTTAATCATATGGGTTTAAGCAAATTCTCAACGAGACATTTATTTTTCTAGGAACAACATATGAAGGTTACCTATTTTTCTACATTGCAAGAAATATTCTTACATTTGTTTACTAACTAATGAAGTTAATTCTCTGTTCCACAAACGCTAACATCATCACAATCAGTATTATGTTTTATAACATTTAAGGTAATTGAATATGGCAAACCTAATATAGAATCATTATTACTACATCTACGCACACAAGATTGTAAAACAAACTTTAGTTAAAGATTCAGCCGTTAAAAGAATGTTTACGTATCCATAATCCTGGAAGTCATTTTTTTTTAGAGCGAAGTTAGTCTCTTCTAATTCAGTATTTGTATTATCTCCAGTGTCAATGTTAAATTAAGTTTTCCGAAGACAATATCCAAGTAATAAAAAAAGTATTTTTTCATATTTGCCATTTACAAAATCTACAACAAACCATTTATCATTTTATATGTAATTGTATAATATTATAATTACAATTTTACCCTTTTCGTGAATATTTCGCCTGAAAGGATGCCTTCACAGCTGTACTTCTTTTTTCAGATAGATTTGCATTCTGATTCGACAGTTAATTGCAAATGTTTTCATTTGTTATTTCTCTTCTTATGGCAACTATTTCATTTTTCACGATATTCAAGTTGTCGGCCAGCTTCGTTTAATACACAACATTCTGCTATTTTTTACTGGATTGTTGAATTGACTATATCATCCTTTATTTTAATTATATCTTAATTCATCTCTGAAATCTTCGCTTTCAAATTCACAATTACTTCTCTATTTTTGGCAAATATTACAAATCATGGGGTGAATTTGAAATTTTTTGGCGGGTCGTAGAAAAATGTCTTTCGTACGTCAGACTTTTTTGGGAAAAACATACTTTTCAAACTTGTTTTCACACTTCCTTCCAGATTTAGTATAGTCATAGTTTCTATCCGTTTTTTCCTTGTATTTTTAAATATTGTTTTTACCTGCAAATTATTACAAAAAGTAATTAATAAAGCTGGCAACAGGGTGCGTAGTTGATTAAAAGGGGCAATTTAAATACTGATTAACGTAAGGCTAGCATCAAATGGCAAAAAATTAAAATAAATATATAGCGATAATTTGGGCTTATCTGAAAATCTGTATTCAGATGACCAACGAAGTGTCATGAAGAGGCCAATCGCAGTATTGGACGAAACTTAGACATATACAACAGCCAGCAAGCCCGGAAATGAATACTGTCAGTATGAACTCAGTATTTAATTCTAGTAGTATAATTCAACAGTTCCTTCAACATCTTTCGTCAACATCGGCGTTGTCTACAATACATCCTATAGATTCAAGACGCTGACAAAGATTTGACATATTACCAATCTTAGCAATTATATTTATTTTTGAAGAGAACATTGATACCTTTCTACTTTCATTGGGTGAGGAAGATAAATAACTCAGTGACAAAACAACAATTAATTACGTTGTAATATTTGTGAATATTTACAAATTATGTTACTAGTTTCATATTTACTTTTTGCTAGTGTACGTAAATGCATAAAAGGGTTCTATATATTATTACTATATTAACAAGATGTAACAAATTATAGAAGAAGGATAATATGCGACGCCGAGTTGCCAGAATTTATGTTTCTTTGGTACTAGTTTGGAATTAAAAAGTAGGAAATTTTACAAAAATTAACTGGATTTTTAGGGCACCCTACATAAAAGATACATAGAAGAGGTATACATAGGTAAAAAAAAACAATATTCTTCATTAAATATTTGAAATAAAAATAAATAACATAATTGAAATATCATCTAAAAAGGAAAATATTTACTTTCTATCCATAATCCCATAAAAAACGTATTTTTTTTTACTACATTTCTCTCAATAAACATTGTTTTACTTTTAAATAAGCAAAACTTTGAAAAATATTCAGTTAAAAGCTTAACACCCTACGTTTTAAAAGGGAATGTGATATAACAAACATTTTCATTTCAATTTTCGACTGAGTGTATAATATTTCAATTACTACTAGTTCTTGATCAAGTTCTTGGCAAATTCATTTGAGAAAATCTTCTGTCAGCTGCTGTTGATTAAGGAAGAAAACATATTCTCAATATTTGTTAACTCAGAGATACGCGATTGCACTTGCCATACAACGTTAAGAATATCGTCTGATTACACAACTTGAGAGTTTTAACATTGCGCTTATAAATTGTAAGCAAAGATTAGCAAAAATCAAACTTTTGATTTGCTCTGCTAACAAGCATTATTTCCTTTTTAGTACACTTGCAAATTAATATTGACAGTTCGTATTTAAAGAAAAGGACTCCGAAGCTTACCACTAGAAAATTTATGGCCCAATTAATAGGGTAATTTAAATTTCTATCTGACTAGAATAGATTCAATAGGATCGGAGACTAGTAATGCTTATCAACCAACATAAAAGTACTCTGTGGAAATCGATGTCAGAATCAGGTATCTACAATATTTATATGGGTAGTTAATCGGTTACAGCCAAAATGACAATTCTAGCACAACTAGGATTTCCAGATTTAATGAAGAGATAACTACTCACTCGTAATATATCATTATGATTACTCTTATATTTAGAAAGGAAGATCCTACATGTGGTAAGCTCACAAGCTAGTGAAAAGGAAAATTAATTTGTAATAATTATTTACTGCTGCATCATGCATTCTTTAATCTCTACTAATCATTGGGTATTCTGTAAATGCTAGAGTCCTTTGATCAAACCATTCTAAAAATGTTAAAACATATCTTTTACTTTATTCAATTTATACAAAAAACATATTTACATTGATCGAACTGTTCAATTGGTGGTTTGAGCAATTAAAAAGCATACTTGTTGTTTTCTAAACTATTGTAGCAGCACTAACCTTAAGATCAAAGATGCTTTAGGAAAACTTGAACGATTAACATAGAATCTGATAAATTCTCCTAGAAATCATGTTTATAATATGTATGATATTGACATCGTCTTCTTAGATATATACTGTCTTGTGAACTGCTGAAAAAGATTATTAAAGATTATTACTAGGATAAATATTAAGATAAGACTATATAAAATCAAATTTAAATAAAAACCTTTGCTACACATTAACCTACTGAACTACAACAACCGGCAGTCTTATTCTATTCCTATTTTTCAATTGTACAAATTCTATTGCTATCTTAGAACAAAATTTTACCTATATATCGCCAGTTAAAAATTATGAAAGTAGTGGCTGCACAACAGGTTTAAAACATATTAATTGGAAAACAATAAAAATAAACCACATATTTTATACCAAACCCATCTGAATACTATAAACTACAAATTACAGTAGGTCAGATTCAATCAAATTATACTAGTCGCCTAGTCCAAGAACAAAAACAAATACTTTCTTTTACTGTTTACCACTTTGTTACCCGCCATTATTTAGTTGGTTATTTCAAACAAGCAAACCTAACGGTGGGTCGGTAAGTTAGATTGTGTTCAATTTTATTGCAGTGCCAAGATAACGGTCAGTAGCGGCACGTCGTCCTCCAACATAAAGGTGCTGATTTGAAAAGTGAAATGGAATGACCATACTGAAGGGATAATCGTTATAGATATAGATCGAGATAATCGATAAGCCGACGGTCTGTAGGTATTCCTGCAGACGCAATTCTTTTTGATATGAACAATATTTTTGTAACAGCACCTTTTCAGAGGTAGTTTACATTTTGTTCCATGTAACAAATAGCTGTTGCTTTAGAATAAATATAAAAGAAGCAATAAAGAAAACATTGATTATCAAATATGGAAAAATGGACGATGAAAAACGCAAGATATACAAATAAGAATAACTTACACTTCTACAATTGAGATTTAAATGGTTACCGATAGATTGACAAATGATGCCAGTGATTTTGTAAATAAAATTATATAGAAAATTCTGAGGTCAAGTAATTTGGATCTTTAGTTGACCGGGTTCTAAAATAATGAAATGGGTGTGGATCCATAAAAAATATAGATTTATATGTTCTGTATATGCAACTACAAAGACAAAGGATTGACTTACTTGAATATGTTGTCCGTCATAGTCGCCATGTTGATTATACCAGGTAGTTTTTTACACAATTTACTCCAGCTAGAAGGACCATTAAATGTTGGGTATTGCCGTGTTATCAGAAGAAACGAGCTGCGCTAGCATGTTCTGAATATGTTTATTCTAAACAACACTTTATTATAAACAAATGTATCATTGATGAAAAAAGCAGATGAAATGAAGAGCGGTACAAAAAACTATTCATCTAACGGCTACATTCCAGCAACTTCCCCTCCTCGGGTTAATGCTTATGCGCACTCTGCCATCAACCCAAGAAAATAGAAGTCGGGAAAAAATATAATTTAAATTTATTTCCTCAAAGACAAACACTGACAAGCACTATTACATTAAATTGACGTTAAAGATTTCAAGTCTTCGAAGAAAATCTCATTAATTTCTTTAATTAAATTGATAACGGTATTCCTTAACGTAGACGCTTGACTATTACGTCGTAAACTTGTAGCAGCTCCCAAATTAACTCAACCGAGATCAAATACTCCAATAAAAATAAGCATATTAGACGAAAGAGTGAAAGAAAGCATCTTTCGTTAAACTATTATAGTCTATCTGACTAGATTAACGCCATTCTGTCATATATTTGTTATTTTTTACTATTTTTAAATTTGTCAACTCAAAGTTGCACACGCATGTGAGCAAGAAAATACCCGCCAGTAACATCAAAATTCCCCTATTGATCGCCATTTCATAAGCTTCTGAGCGAGCTTAAAATTTTTCTGTATTTACTCGTGTATAAGAAATCAGCGAATGTACTTCTTAATCTTAATTTGTGAAGGTATTAATCTAACCGTTTTAGGAATCGAGAAAATGGTTCTTGCTTTCCCTTTCAGTGCTAATTAAGGTGTAATTAGGAATAATTAGATTTTAAAAAAGGAATTATATTACGTCCAGAAATGTTATTACCAAACATTTCAAGAATAAAATTTATCTTAACTTCTTTGTATACAAGAAATATATGACGAATGTACGAATCTTAATTAATGACGATAGTAAATGGCTGAATTAAGCAGATGAACCTCATCAAAATCACAATTTTTTGGGATGTTTTGTAAAAGGGTATTTTCAATATGCCCAAATAAATGTAAAGTGTAAAGCAAAAACTACCAACTGAAAAGCTCTTACATTGTTAGTATTTCACAAAAAATTCTGCTCTTTTTATAATAAAATCTCAGTGGTATTAGGTAAATTATCACTCATTCGATTCGACTAAACTATGTACTAACTCTAAAATCGTTAATATGTGATAGTCCTTAGAAACAAAGAAAACGATGCATTAGTTTTTTATATAACCCAAGAGATTGTTTATTTTTATTAAATAAAATAAGATACTGCTGATTAGATTATTAGATTATTCAAGCAGATTTCCTCCAGTTTGAAGACATTTACCTAGAACTAATAAGCACTTTGCTGCATTCTAGTTTAATTGCCATTTTTGAATTTCGCGCTAAACAGCTGCATTTTTCTTAAATAAATAGGAAAAATTACCAGAATATACAATCAACTTAGTGATTTAAAAATTTCACCACTATATTTGATCATTTGGAAGATTATTTAGTATTTATCTTTATTTTACATTTAGTGAATTCTTTTGTTATTGTACTATCTAGACAATTGCAAATACGTATTCACAATAACTAGTTAAAGCTTGGCAGGTTATTGTGGTATTATTTAATATCCTTCCACCCCTGTTCTTGGAATGCGGGGTAGATGACGTTCGGTGCGAGTGTTAGTCAGCCAAGCATCAATGGGGATATATGCAGTAGCGTAGATAAATTGAAAGTTATATTTTGTTAATTGTCAAGCACGATTGTAATAGAAATTAACTAGGATATATTTTATTTAGGATATATTATTTCTAAATTGTTCGCTCTAAGTTGGTTTCGTTTCTAAGTTAATACATTTGTAAATTTAGAGAGAGGTCTTTTTACGTCATATGAAGTAACTGGTGCGAAAAGAAGTATGCAGTTAAATTCTTGTATTTTTAACATTCTGGGTAGTAAAGGTGTTATTAGAAATTCCTATTAATAGCACGTAATCTATATTTCTTTGTAAAACCGCGATAATTTTGTTTCGTATTTTTTACCAATCGATCTGTGATCAGTGACTCTTAAGTGTGGAAGGGATTCAGCTAATTTTTAATGTTTGTTTTCCAGAAACTTGATCGTTTTTGTTACGTTTGAGAAATGTTTAGTAATAAATTCTAATCGTTGGATTAAATCATCTCTTACAATTAACGCTTGAACTGCTATAACATTGGAAGCACCTTGTTTTAACTTTAATACAAAAGGTTTAAAAATACAATGTGCATTCGGGCACATTTCTAGTTTGGTGCTTTCAATAAAATCGTTTAAGTAAATTAAT